>NQII01004412.1:5646-67569 GCA_002778355.1 Clitarchus hookeri
AAAAAAAAAAAAAAAGGGATTCGTATTGTTGTCGGTAGTATGAGGGCACGACGGCGGTAAAGTCTCTTGGGGCGTGCCAATAATAAAATCTAACTCACCGAAATGAGATAATTCACATTGGAAAAAGATATCACCAGTTACTTCAACCAGCTTTAAACACACGCAATGAAATATTTTAGAAATTTTTAAAATTAGCTTAAAATGAGGACATTTTTGCATATTTATTATTTGCGATGGCATAATTTTCTGAAAAGTTAATTCTGCTAAAAAAAATTACTTCAGATTTATTAAGACATAAACTTTGAGACACCCTTTTTCAATTATTCTTAACTCTGTACAATTATTTCATTTGTACATTCCAAAAACCCTAAAATTGTGACTTTGACATTACACTATTCAAAAACTATGAGATAAAAAATGTTTTTATGTCAAGAAAGAATAATTACAAGTAATGTATACAGGTTGAACGGAATTTCTTAAAAACACAAACAAAAAATATCTACCTGGTGCTTGAACTACGTTGCAACACGTTTGAAATACGAGAATTTACTTTTTCACGCNAGGACATTTTTGCATATTTATTATTTGCGATGGCATAATTTTCTGAAAAGTTAATTCTGCTAAAAAAAATTACTTGAGATTTATTAAGACATAAACTTTGAGACACCCTTTTTCAGTTATTCTTAACTGTGTACATTTATTTCATTTGTACATTCCAAAAACCCTAAAATTGTGACTTTGACATTACACTATTCAAAAACTATGAGATAAAAAATGTTTTTATGTCAAGAAAGAATACTTACAAGTAATGTATACAGGTTGAACGGAATTTCTTAAAAAAACAAACAAAAAATATCTACCTGGTGCTTGAACTACGTTGCAACACGTTTGAAATACGAGAATTTACTTTTTCACGCNACAAACAAAAAATATCTACCTGGTGCTTGAACTACGTTGCAACACGTTTGAAATACGAGAATTTACTTTTTCACGCAACTATTTAGTATCCCTAATATATTTACCAACGACAAGGAAATACACTCCGCAACAGGACATAATAGTACTTATAGATATATAGACGCTATATATATATATATATATATATATATTGTTACGCGCTCGCTACTTTCTTCCCCGCGAACTAGTGGAAATGAAGGGCAAAGCAGTTACACGATAGCGGCGGCGAGTCACAAGGGATGTTTATGTCAGGCGAGCGATAATCTAAGACGCACATATTCTGTTACGAAAAGCGAGCCGACACGATAATCCTTTTGCGGCGCGCGCTGCTGGCCTTGGTTGTATTGGGTTTCTGCATCTATCTGAAGAATTTTCTAGTGGTTTACTGCCTTAGTTTCTCTCAACATGACTCGGGGTGCGTCGAACTTTCCAGGTCAAGGCCAGCGACTATAAAAATGCGACGGGCCTCCAAGCCGGGGGTTGATGAGTGGATGAATGGCTAGAGTTTTGGCGATAGACGACGAGCGAGAGAAACTAGAGGCGAGAAAAGTGGCCAGCGGGAGGAAAATATGCGACTGCAAACGTCGGATCAGTGAGGAGTGCGACTGGCAGGCTGGATTTTGGGCTGAATGCGTGAGTGAAAGATATTACAAATTATGGCAACATACAGACTGAACGTGCGTTAATGATGAGTATGAGTTAATTGACTATAACCAAAAACAGACATTAAGAAGGACGTTAATTAGAGTTCAATTAGACATTTAATATTGCGCTCTCTGAGAAATAAAAAGAGATATCATGGAGATAGACAGAATAATGCTGTAAATAAAAGGTGTGTGAATAATTAAAATAAAATCTGGTTCTTTTATTTTTTTTANGAGATAGACAGAATAATGCTGTAAATAAAAGGTGTGTGAATAATTAAAATAAAATCTGGTTCTTTTATTTTTTTTAATAACACCTCCAACCCTCACGAACTAGGACACGCCTTTCAGGCGTCCTGTAACAATATTATTTAGGAGCCCTCCAACATCGTTAAAAAGCAGTNCACGCCTTTCAGGCGTCCTGTAACAATATTATTTAGGAGCCCTCCAAAATCGTTAAAAAGCACTTTTCACATTCCTGTGTCTTAAAACTTAACCACCCTGACTCGAGCGAAACAATTATAGCAGTATGAATTGAACTTTACCACAGACTTTCCACCAATAAAATGATAAGAGTTACAGTTTAAAGTAACATGGGCACAAGCAGCACGACGAGAACACTGCGTGCTACTTCAGAGCTTTGCGCGTAGCGGCGATAGCGCACTTGATACGCGATGTAATGTAGCACTTATCACCCCCACGCTTCTGAGCCTCCAACACGAAAATAACTTTAGGTAGACGGCCTCCTTAAGGGTGTAGGACCCCCCAAAAATAATAATTCTATATTTGTACCAAACGTTATTCAACTCGTGCGCATTGTATGCGATGACATTTTTTTAGAATAAAAAATTACACATTATATATGTTAAATAATTTGATGTCAAATACCAAATTCTTCTTTTTTGTTGCAGTCGTAATAACAAATACTAACTAAGTTGTAAATATGAAACAATTTATAAAGTTAACTAATCCTATGACCTACTGCGTGACAAATATGTAATCACCAAGTAACAAGCCATAAATATGAAAAAAATTGTTAAATATAAAGACATTATTGCATATTTTTTTAACATTTTTTAAACAAAACCACGAACTGTTATTTGGTGAGCTAATATACAATGCCAAGCAGTAGCCCACGGCGTTAGTTAACTTTGTAAATTTTTTTCATCTGTACAATTTAGTTAGTTATTTGTTATTACGACTTCAACAAAACAGAAAAATTTTGTATTTTGACATGAAATTATTTAAATAATAAAAAGAGTAAAATTTTATTATTCGAGAAAAATATTATTACATACAATGCGTACGAGTTGAACAATGTTTGGTACAAATATAAAATTATTGATTTTTTCGGGGTCCAACCACCTTAACTTACACGCGTGACACAGGTTTGATTCCTAAGTGTGAAGATACTGAGAACAGACTGTACATACATGCATACACACACACAGCAAACACTGTATTCGAGCACAGAAGCTCGTCCGAAAGTGACGTCTAGACGACCTCTGTCACGGAAGTTGCCAAAGCTTAATTAATAATCAAGCAAACACGAAACATCACAGCGTGTGGTCATTCCTCCGCGGCAGTTTTCTGGTAACACGTAGGACGCCCTCGTGGTCAATGAAAGGAAGACTGACGGAAGTTGACTCCGGTTGACCGCGCGACAAGTGTNGTCTAGACGACCTCTGTCACGGAAGTTGCCAAAGCTTAATTAATAATCAAGCAAACACGAAACATCACAGCGTGTAGCCATTCCTCCGCGGCAGCTTTCTGGAAACACGTAGGACGCCCTCGTGGTCAATGAAAGGAAGACTGACGGAAGTTGACTCCGGTTGACCGCGCGACAAGTGTCACTTTCTCTGGAAGCAGCTGGCGACCGAGAGATGAGGAGGCGTCTTCCATTCAACTTGTTTATCACGAACTGAGGCACGCGTTGCGAATTTAAGAATCAATTGTGTTTCCCCGCTCACTGAGTCAGCTCTTTTTCCATTGGAGTGGAGTGGAGGGATTTGGGCGGCTCTTAACATCGAGGTCTTGAGAGCCGATGAGGGTGAAACGAAGTGAACGTGGAGACGCACCAGAACGCAAGGGAGATCCCCGAGAAAACCCTCCGACCAGCGGCACGATTCCCACACGCGAAAATCCGGAGCGCGATCCCACCGGAAATCGAAACAGGTTCACCTTGGCGGGGGAGGGGGAGGGCAAACAGTCTGACCACTACACTCCCACGGCCCCTATTCCATTGCAAACATTNCACTCCCACGGCCCCTATTCCATTGCAAACATTGCTAAGGTCACTGCGAGGAATCGCGGGAAACCACGCATTTATTTTCACAATCATGCACTAAGGACCGCAAATACAGATTCCTCCAAAATATATCATGTGTGCTATACACAGTTATCTCTCGTCACTTATCTGGCTCCTAGATCCCCAACTCGAATAACGAATGGATGTTTGTGCCATTTTAAGTGTAAGAGTTTAGTGTACGTGTTTATGTTTAATTTCATTGTCTAATTTCTTCCTCCTCCCAACCCCAAATTTGCCTACCGGCTCATAGCGGGGGTAGTAAGCAATGACATGTACAGCATTACCATGAAATCTGGGTACAACGGCGTACGGAGATTTCTTTTGTAAAATTAAACAACCTAATGTGACTTACAAACTGAAGTGATTATTAAGAAAGGCATACGTCCCTGAAAACATATATTTCAAAATATTATAAACACATTTAGACGAAACAACACATTCCTTGAATGGGACTATTTTAAAACTGAGATCTGAAATATGCGAAACTTTAGTGGGTGATATCATTACACATAATTAAAAACATTGGGGTGGGAATATGTTGGGGGAGGTAACATGTCACTGCTTAGAAAAAAATTTTACACCCTCGAGCGACTTACTGCTGAATATAAAATATCACGTTAAAATTTTACNTGTCACTGCTTAGAAAAAAATTTTACACCCTCGAGCGACTTACTGCTGAATATAAAATATCACGTTAAAATTTTACAAAAGCCTCTGGAACGCCACAGGAGTTGTTTTCCTGTCAGTTACGCAACCCTTTCAGCAGTTTTTTTTACTTAATTGATGAAATGTGACTATATTGCCCACCAAATTTTTCACAAACGTCAGATTTCATTTCAAGAATTCCCTATTGTGTCCAAAGATGTGGTTTTCCATCGCAAGTAGTTTATAATTATTTTTTAATCGAGTCAGTTGAAAATATTGATTTTCGTGGGAGTATTTCTCCCTTAGTATTTACTGTAGGTCGTAGGTCAACTCATCTCTTTCTTATTTTGCAGAGAGCATTCTCTCACAGCGCGTTTTCTCCTGGAGTTCACAGTAATTGTGTCCACGTAAAGATAACAACTTATTGGATCTCTTGAAAACCTTAGGGAAATCATCCACGTGAGTACCAAAGGTAGACAATAAAATTCGTAAACGAATTTCGTAACTACATCCATTTTAGAGAGCGAAAAAGAATAATGAAATTAAGTCACTTGATCGAAGGAATAAAATATGTTTTATGTTCCTCTCCAAAAGGCACTAAAAATTATGCGGAATTCCTGTTATAATGCTTAGTTTTCAAGTCATTTATTAAAAAAAACTGTTCTACACTACTATTCAGGTGACGGGAAATGGTAGGGCATCAAACAAATCACAGACTAGATGTTCNGTCACTGCTTAGAAAAAAATTTTACACCCTCGAGCGACTTACTGCTGAATATAAAATATCACGTTAAAATTTTACCAAAGGCTCTGGAACGCCACAGGAGTTGTTTTCCTGTCAGTTACGCAACCCTTTCAGCAGTTTTTTTTACTTAATTGATGAAATGTGACTATATTGCCCACCAAATTTTTCACAAACGTCAGATTTCATTTCAAGAATTCCCTATTATGTCCAAAGATGTGGTGTTCCATCGCAAGTAGTTTATAATTATTTTTTAATCGAGTCAGTTGAAAATATTGATTTTCGTGGGAGTATTTCTCCCTTAGTAATTACTGTAGGTCGTAGATCAACTCATCTCTTTCTTATTTTGCAGAGAGCATTCTCTCACAGCGCGTTTTCTCCTGGAGTTCACAGTAATTGTGTCCACGTAAAGATAACAACTTATTGGATCTCTTGAAAACCTTAGGGAAATCATCGACGTGAGTACCAAAGGTAGACAATAAAATTCGTAAACGAATTTCGTAAACGAATTTCCATTTTAGAGAGCGAAAAAGAATAATGAAATTAAGTCACTTGATCGAAGGAATAAAATATGTTTTATGTTCCTCTCCAAAAGGCACAAAAAATTATGCGGAATTCCTGTTATAATGCTTAGTTTTCAAGTCATTTATAAAAAAAAACTGTTCTACACTACTATTCAGGTGACGGGAAATGGTAGGGCATCAAACAAATCACAGACTAGATGTTCNAAAAAAAACTGTTCTACACTACTATTCAGGTGACGGGAAATGGTAGGGCATCAAACAAATCACAGACTAGATGTTCCTAAGCTAGCCTATTGTAAAATTTCCGAAGTGATAGACGTATCAAACTCGCTTAACAGATAGTCCCCTTGGTGGGGAATTAACTCTGTTTCATACATCTCAGCTCTCGGCTTCCATGGCAGAAACAACTGCGACTGCAAAACCAGATGAAAATACTAACATGCATTTTAAACAAAGCATTTTATAGTAAATTTATCGGGAAAATTTAAACGATAATTTTAGCTGATGCACATTGTACGTTTCAGTTCGCAAGAATATCTATTTTTACAATGAATTACTCTCTATTTAGCACATTTTAGCGCTGTTTAAAAATAGCAGAATACTCTTCCATTACAACTTATGCATGTAAATAACGCAGACAGCTGGTGAAAGCAACCACTTCTTCTCTTGCTGCGAAAAAAAGAAAAGTTAACCGATTTCAAAACTTCCACACCTCGTACGCTCTGCTTAGCAGTTGCCGGATAATACTTTTATCATCTAGATGACAAAAGAACGAGAAAAAATTTTGAAGGAAATCTTTAAAACTAATTAACGACGTATGCGATGGTCCTATCTGGTGATATGTTGTTGAGAATAGCACTACTGTTACTGCCTGCTGAATCAATAACAGATGAACACACATATCCCTAAACACATCCACATTTCTCGTGTAACTTTGCTACATGTCGTTTTGTGATTTCAATCAAAGATTAAAACAAAATTAAGCACGGATTCGTTTTAAATTCTATAAATTGTTCTAAGCTGCACTGTTAACTCATAGCCGACTCTGTAAGAAATTGTTCTCAATTTCAACATTGAAGTTTATGAGTNGTTCTAAGCTGCACTGTTAACTCATAGCCGACTCTGTAAGAAATTGTTCTCAATTTCAACATTGAAGTTTATGAGAACGTGAGAGCGGTGACACTTTTCCCGCACTCATCCACGGTAGCTCTCCTACAACTGTTTAGGAAACACTGGTACGTTTACAGGCAGTTTATGATACATTTCCTGTATTACTTAAAGGTTAAAACGTCCTATTGCGGTTTAAGAATTTTCTACAGATATTTTTATAAGCTCATNGTTCTAAGCTGCACTGTTAACTCATAGCCGACTCTGTAAGAAATTGTTCTCAATTTCAACATTGAAGTTTATGAGTATAATTAGAACGTGAGAGCGGTGACACTTTTCCCGCACTCATCCACGGTAGCTCTCCTACAACTGTTTAGGAAACACTGGTACGTTTACAGGCAGTTTATGATAAATTTCCTGTATTACTTAAAGGTTAAAACGTCCTATTGCAGTTTAAGAATTTTCTACAGATATTTTTATAAGCTCATTTGGGAATGATTTGACTTTGTCTACCCAGTTTTGCAAAAACATCTATACAGAATACATCATTTACTATTCACATTATATGCACAACTCGTCAATCTTGGACGTCGGAAAATTTTTCTCTAAAAATTGATTTTAATTGAAATAATTATAAAGTACGAGTGTAAAAAAAGTAAATATCAGTTTCTTTGAAATATATGTTAGTTCTGTTCATTGCCGTGTGTGTATGGCCAATACTGTTGTGTGACAACAGCAAAAAAAGTACACCGAAGTAGAATTTGCAATACTAAAATTATTTAGATAGTGACTTTATCACAAAATATTTCTACGCTGCGCTGTTTACTCAACTAATTAAATTAAAAACATAGGCTGCACTTAATCTGTTTCCTTGCCGCAACCTGTCTAATTAGACTATACCACTGATAATTTACTACCAAAAATTTCAACTTATTAAGAGCATTACATTTCGCTTAGTTTTTCACCACGTTACTACAATACATATTTTGCTATAACCACACCAAACTATGCTTCTCTATGGCTATGCTCGCTGTCTCAGTGTGTGTATTTAACCTCTATAAGACGAAATTTGAATAGGATTACTAACAATTATATATTATACACTGCATGCCACTATACATTGCTACAATATCACACATGCACATTACGAACGTTTAAGTTAATATTTTCTAGAGCTGAGACACGTCCGCCATCGTGGAGACGTACTTCTATAAAACACGCGTTTGTTTTCGTTACGAGTCACTTGGCGGTTTATGATCGGCTAATATCTGTAGCCTTGCGTATGGAATGTGTATAAATGGGTAATTTCTAGGCGTGATCGACGAAGTCCGGACTGTGGCTCTCCGTGACTGTCAGGGAATACGCCAAGACAGCACGCAGGCTGTGGAACCAGACAATGCTCACGCCTACCTCCTACTCGCGGCGTACATCAGAGAATAGTCCCTCGGTTGCAGAGAGTCCAGAACCACTTGCTCCCAACTCGGTACTCGATCTGTGACATTTCTGAGTCACGCCAGAGAGAGAGGTTGGACTCCTCGCCACTAGAAGCGTGACATCTCTGCGATCACGTACGACCTTACGAACAGTTAAAATTATCATTCTGTAATTGCGATTCGGAATGTTCCAAATCACATGCAGTAGGCCGTCATTTGTTTAGCACGCACTCGTGACAAATACACCGAAAAGGTCGTACCTGAAATATGGAAAAATTAATTCTCACTTTATCAGGAACCCAAAAATGCACCATTGATAGTTTTCAAATAATTAATCAAGCTTTATTTTTACGGATTTTAAACACATACGTATTCAAAATCAATATGAAGGCTTTATTGAGTTGGTTAGCTGCAAAACGCCTAAGACCAACTTACCAAACACGTCTTTTTTTTTTGTGTACAAAATCGTGGTCATTAGCTTTCGTCAACAAAATTTGCCAATTTAACACTGTCATAATAATTACTACCAGTGGAAACATAATTGTAAAGTGAGTGGTATCGAGGGTAGATCCACCAGTGAATATTGTGTTAATGTATGTGTCGCACCAGTGTTAGGTAAATATTTCCTGGGGAACAATTACTAATTTGGGTACGCTTGGTAGTGTAGGCAACTTTATTTAAATACGGAAAGTTCCCTGTGAAATAGGTTTATTGTTGCTAGTGGATATTATTAAATAGTATTTCGCAACTTCTTTGCTGAATGATAAAGAGTACCACGATATAATAAATTAATCCCGAGGGCTATTCCATACTGCAACCTCATTTCTTATGAAAATAAATAATGCCCAGTTTCTGCAAAGGCGAATGAATTACTGCAGTTTCTCATTCGTAATGAAAACACGTTTTGAAATCCATTAAGACGGCCAAAACGGCGCTTTCAAGCCGCTTTGCGAGAACACACACAGCAAGTGGCCTGTGATTATTGGATACCCTGCTGCAATCAAACTCGTTATAAACAGTGCAGATACAATTACTGGATTTGCCGTTCGTGCCACGACGGCTGAACGGAGTTTACACGGGTGATGTGACAGGTGACTCTCCGTCCGTCATATTACCTACATTCGTTAANTATCACAAAATATTTCTACGCTGCGCTGTTTACTCAACTAATTAAATTAAAAACATAGGCTGCACTTAATCTGTTCCCTTGCTGCAACCTGTCTAATTAGACTATACCACTGATAATTTATTACCAAAAATTTCAACTTATTAAGAGCATTACATTTCGCTTAGTTTTTCACCACGTTACTACAATACATATTTTGCTATAACCACACCAAACTATGCTTCTCTATGGCTATGCTCGCTGTCTCAGTGTGTGTATTTAACGTCTATAAGACGAAATTTGAATAGGATTACTAACAATTATATATTATACACTGCATGCCACTATACATTGCTACAATATCACACATGCACATTACGAACGTTTAAGTTAATATTTTCTAGCGCTGAGACACGTCCGCCATCGTGGAGACGTACTTCTATAAAACACGCGTTTGTTTTCGTTACGAGTCACTTGGCGGTTTATGATCGGCTAATATCTGTAGCCTTGCGTATGGAATGTGTATAAATGGGTAATTTCTAGGCGTGATCGACGAAGTCCAGGCTGTGGCTCTCCGTGACTGTCAGGGAATACGCCAAGACAGCACGCAGGCTGTGGAACCAGACAATGCTCACGCCTACCTCCTACTCGCGGCGTACATCAGAGAATAGTCCCTCGGTTGCAGAGAGTCCAGAACCACTTGCTCCCAACTCGGTACTCGATCTGTGACATTTCTGAGTCACGCCAGAGAGAGAGAGGTTGGACTCCTCGCCACTAGAAGCGTGACATCTCTGCGATCACGTACGACCTTACGAACAGTTAAAATTATCATTCTGTAATTGCGATTCGGAATGTTCCAAATCGCATGCAGTAGGCCGTCATTTGTTTAGCACGCACTCGTGACAAATACACCGAGAAGGTCGTACCTGAAATATGGAAAAATTAATTCTCACTTTATCAGGAACCCAAAAATGCACCATTGATAGTTTTCAAATAATTAATCAAGCTTTATTTTTACGGATTTTAAACACATACGTATTCAAAATCAATATGAAGGCTTTATTGAGTTGGTTAGCTGCAAAACGCCTAAGACCAACTTACCAAACACGTCTTTTTTTTTTGTGTACAAAATCGTGGTCATTAGCTTTCGTCAACAAAATTTGCCAATTTAACACTGTCATAATAATTACTACCAGTGGAAACATAATTGTAAAGTGAGTGGTATCGAGGGTAGATCCACCAGTGAATATTGTGTTAATGTATGTGTCGCACCAGTGTTAGGTAAATATTTCTTGGGAAACAATTACTAATTTGTGTACGCTTAGTAGTGTAGGCAACTTTATTTAAATACGGAAAGTTCCCTGTGAAATAGGTTTATTGTTGCTAGTGGATATTATTAAATAGTATTTCGCAACTTCTTTGCTGAATGTTAAAGAGTATCACGATATAATAAATTAATCCCGAGGGCTATTTCATACTGCAACCTCATTTCTTATGAAAACAAATAATGCCCAGTTTCTGCAAAGGCGAATGAATTACTGCAGTTTCTCATTCGTAATGAAAACACGTTTTGAAATCCATTAAGACGGCCAAAACGGCGCTTTCAAGCCGCTTTGCGAGAACACACACAGCAAGTGGCCTGTGATTATTGGATACCCTGCTGCAATAAAACTCGTTATAAACAGTGCAGATACAATTACTGGATTTGCCGTTCGTGCCACGACGGCTGAACGGAGTTTACACGGGTGATGTGACAGGTGACTCTCCGTCCGTCATATTACCTACATTCGTTAANAAACGGCGCTTTCAAGCCGCTTTGCGAGAACACACACAGCAAGTGGCCTGTGATTATTGGATACCCTGCTGCAATCAAACTCGTTATAAACAGTGCAGATACAATTACTGGATTTGCCGTTCGTGCCACGACGGCTGAACGGAGTTTACACGGGTGATGTGACAGGTGACTCTCCGTCCGTCATATTACCTACATTCGTTAACCCATGTAATCTGACACTATACAAGAAGGCTACAAAACGGCATTTTTAAATAGCAGTTTGTTTAAAACAAACACATTATTTTCGATGATGATTAATTTGCTTCAGTTTGTTTATATATCATAATTATTACACCGCATTTAAACTGAAATAATTTAACTTACTCAAAAATAAGATAGATTTGGCAGTGAACACGAGAAAACTGCAATAATTTAATGTTTACTGATCACTACAGTGACTGATCAATGACTGAAAAGTGACTTCCACTATTTACAGTCAACTTCACTGCCGTACAGCATTGGCATCCGATGTACTCAACCACAAATTAAAGACGAACTAGTCTTATTTTCGTCTTCTGCATATGTTCTCAACAGTGGATAGGAAATTGTTGTACGAAATGTCGATATAACATGTCGAAACAGTGATGTGTCATTTGTTTAGTTTGATTTTACAAAAAAACCTGCTCTTTTACAACAAAAAAAAAATCGTAACACCGCGCGCGTAACTTTATTTTGTCACAGCGGTTGCATAATAATTAGGTCAAGAGTAGAACACGACCATCTTACAGAATTTATTTGTGTAAACACTGTTAAACTAGTTAAGAGAGACAAAATATAAGCTGCTCAGCAACGCTAATTCATAGTATCGGTTTTTCTGCGAGAAAACGTTTTCTGAGGAGTCTCAAATGGCATACTAAGAGTCCCCGCGAATCCAGCTGCAGCCAACTCCTGGGGAGTGGATCAAAGTTGAAAAGGGGAATTTTTTTTTTGCCTTTTTATTGTTTCAGTGAAGAGCGACACGCGGCACATGATTTTTCACGGAATTTTCATGCACAGCATCAATTTAAGAGTAAAAAACTGAAAATGTTTAATTAAAAGCACTAAATAAATTTTTTTAAAATTATAATGAAAAAGAACTAGTATTACACATTTTTACACGATGGAAATGAAAAGTGCAAAGTTACAAAGTTGGTATTTATTTGTATTGGCAATGAATAAATTACACACGTTTTGAAAATTGCATTACTGTAGGTTTAAAATATACAAACCTGTTTTCTAAAGATGCAGGTTTGTGATTTCAGTGGCAATCCATTTAAGTACAAAGATATTGAACAAGACTGTTATCTCTCACAACGACTACACAGAATAAGTGAAAGAGAAGTGCACAGTGATGACGAGAGGTGCTAATGGTCAGTTATGGTTGAAGTACTTTCATATGATAAACATCACAAAAACGTTTATTCAAGGAATGGGCGAGTGGAATTTACATTTAAAATGTATCCAATACACGCTTCCAAATGTTAATGCGAAACGGAACAAAGATCTGTAAACACATCCACACATGTCTGTCGCTTTCATAAAATTATTCCATGGAAATAATCTTCTAATTTCGACTTGTCTCCATGACGCTGCAGCATACTTGGCATTTAAAAGATAGATTACTGACCAGAATGTCACAATTAACTATATACATTATCCAAACATCGAGTGTTCCATCTCCAATATTAGTAATAAACTAGTGCTTCAGATCTAACTTCAAATATATGTACCACCATTAAGATTGACTTTAGACCATAAGTTGGCTGTATGTTTTCACCTTCTTCTTTCGTGATCAACCTGCAGCTGAAGTTTGCCGGTCTAATTTAAATACATACACCCTGTCGTGTGGCCATCATATCACAGATGATTACAGCAAGCTTTCTACTAGCACGGCGATGCTTTCAAGGAGAAAGTGACAACGTCTTGTTTGATGAAGCAATAATTCCAACAAAAAAAGCAAGGGAGATTCCTTATTAATTACATTAATAAAGATAGATTTATTTTGTTGCTTAAATCAAAACTGTAAAATGCTGGAACAACAGCCCATAAAGCGACTGGAGATTCCGGTACAATAGTAATCAAAACTGCTTTTGAAATTTCTGAAACTCATGAATATGTAACTTTAGTTGGAGAAGATATAGATAACTTGATTCTACCCATTGGAAATGGTCACCAATCAAACAGGTATTTCTTTAGACACGGTAGGAGCTAAATATCAACTCTAATTTCCTCTTTGAAGGGAATTCTAAATACCACAAGGAGTATAATTATGAAAACTTGCTATCCCTACAAGCGTTTTGTGTTTGCGATACTACTTCAGCAATTAGAGTAAAGGTATAAAATAATGAAAAATGTACACTTTCTGCCTAACGAGATTACTTTCATAGTCTTGTAACAGTTTTGAATAAAGGTGATACTTATCCACGAGAGGTGTCCAAAGCAAGATAGCTATTTCTGTTGGCATTGTATGAAGCACAAAAAGAAGAAATATCAGTTGATAAATTAATATTTACTGTTTTCTCAAAACTTGTTGCTCGCTCCAGTAAACAAATTACGCTATATCGTCAAAATTACCACCCTCTCTTCTACCTCACACCAGCACTCAATGAAAATATATCACGAAGTAAAGAAGTGGAGATTTAACAATTTCCCCAGAAAATTGCAGATGGAACGCTCCACAAAACTTTGTACCCATATCGTCTGCCTTACCACATGCACCCGATATTTTCTACATTTAATCTCACACAGCTAAGTTGTCGTGTAACGCCTTTTGAGTAGAAGCCTCGCTGACCCCCTTCGCGAGCGCCTACAAGTTGACACGTGTCACGAGGCACGTGGACAGCCAGAACGGATCGCAGTTACACGTGTCAAGGTTGTGCCGAGTAAGAGCTGGCATATCGCCGGAGCACCNCACCTGAGAAAACGGCTGACTAATTGAAAGTTGGGGGGCCACGAATAATCCTCACCCCTACCACCCTTGTAGCCAAACTGCGGAAAAATAAGCTGAGATGGTAAATTCAAGGGGCAGATGACCACTTCTCCCGCCTCCGAACCTTCACGAACCATGACACGTGCCGAGACTTAGGGAGGGAAGCTAGAGAGCATATAAGCGAATTTACATGAGAAGAGGGATCAATTCATTATCACCGCGCCGAGGGAAGAGTTACGTCAAGGAATCGCGAGAGGATGTGAGCACAAGCCCAGCACAGCAGTCCAGTGAGACGACACCAAATGCGGGCCTTTTCCAAAGGCCGCCCACTTCACCGGAGCTCATCCCCAGCTGACAGCATACCAGCACCAATCGCAGAGTAGTTAAGTATCAAGTCGCCGCCCAGAGAAGCCCCCCTCCACCACGAAGTCGCCCCAGTTAATACGAGTAGCCAAATTAGAGTACCACATCTCGGAAGTGTTGCTGTATGTTGTTTTTGTTCAAACTCGAGACAATATAATTATCCGGTTATGTGAAACGTCAAAAGACTACCTTATTGAAAAACCTTTAACCTTCTAGGCACCTTATAGTCTATGCCTGAAGGAATTAACTACGACGCTACAAACCACCTATATTCCACAGGTGGGGAATAGCGTCAAAGTAAAGGAATGCAATAGGCAATGCGGTCGTGTCAGAGCTGGACTGTTGAAAGTATGTGGCAGTTGTTAAGGCGTAACATAGGTACAACAAATGTCGAATATTAGATTTGCATATTGCAATAGAAGAAGTGATACCTCCAATGTTGACGAATCACTTCTGTGTGATATTTCCCCCAGCTCATTCTCGGCCAACATTCAGTGACGACTAAATGGCCATGCATATCGCACGAACAATTTACATATGCTAATGTAACTAATATATCCGAGCATTTAAAAGTCCACATATCGCCTAATGTAACAACTTTTCGGCCATGACTATAAAAACTACGTCTACATCTGATATTTCAGCTGGTAGCTAGCTAATATTTTTCTTTTTTAACAGTCTGTTTGGTGTCTAGCCCCGTATAATAATAATAACCAGCAGACATCGCATAAAAAATTTAGAAACTACAATTCAACACATTGTTTAGCGATTTATATTATATAATAAAAACTTTTGGTGCATGTAACATGAAAAATAACAGGTCTTAAGTGGCTGCTGTAAAAGGATGAAAACGGTTTAATTATTTGCGGATTCCGTGTGATGTCGTCTTCACAATAACCACCAATACATGGACTTGAATTGTACTTGGATAACAGTTTACAATAATACTGGAACATGTATTTCTTCACTATCGAACACCACTAGCAACAGAGGCCCTTATCTCTAGTTGAAACGCCATTCCTATTTTAGATTATCTTCAGTAGAGCATTAGTTTGAACTGCATTCGTTGAAACTGCCTTTACCATTCACGTAAAGCAGATTACAGTGCAGTAAAAATACAAGCAATTTAGATCCCGATGATATAATTGACTGTAGACCCTTTGATATAGCTAGCGAAGTTATTGACAGAGTCGATGTATTTCATATAAACCCCTGCTACTTGTTATTTAGGAAGATGAGAATCAGAATTCTGGATGGAGATAAATTTATGGTGTATATGAAAACCACCTACTTGAATCCAATGAATGTTAAGGGTATTGTGGAATATGTATAAGTGACAAAGTATATTGTTACAATATGCTGAACGGGCGTATCCGAGTTCGTGAGGGATGGAAGTCTTAGTAAAAAAAAAGAACTAGATTTAATTTTTAATTTATACACATCTTGTTATTCTCAGTGAGAGCAATATTTAATGTCTATCTCAAATCTAATTAAAGTCCTTATCAATATATCTGTATTGCTCACAGTCACTTTATCCACACTCATTACGTACATATATCCAATCTGTATATTGTCGTCATTCCAACTCTCGCATACAGTTCAATAGTCCCGCCCGTCAGTCTCATTCCGCACTGTGCCGATGCTCGCAGTCGTCGCAGACCGCAGACTTCACAACCGCGGGTTACTCTCGCCGCCGCCCGAAGCTTCGCTGTCTTCGCGCACCTGTCGCTCAAGGTCGCCCAATCCTCTACACTCTAAACTGTCGGCTCGGAGGCCCGTCGCGGCTCAAGCAGTCTCTCCTGGCCCGNAACCCATGTAATCTGACACTATACAAGAAGGCTACAAAACGGCATTTTTAAATAGCAGTTTGTTTAAAACAAACAGATTATTTTCGATGATGATTAATTTGCTTCAGTTTGTTTATATATCATAATTATTACACCGCATTTAATCTGAAATAATTTAACTTACTCAAAAATAAGATAGATTTGGCAGTGAACACGAGAAAACTGCAATAATTGAATGTTTACTGATCACTACAGTGACTGATCAATGACTGAAAAGTGACTTCCACTATTTACAGTCAACTTCACTGCCGTAAAGCATTGGCTTCCGATGTACTCAACCACAAATTAAATTTTGAGACGAACTAGTCTTATTTTCGTCTTCTGCATATGTTCTCAACAGTGGCTCGGAAACTGTTGTACGAAATGTCGAGATCACATGTCGAAACAGTGATGTGTCTTTTTTTAAAATTTGATTTTACAAAAAAACCTGCTCTTTTACAAAAAAAAAATAATAGTAACACCGCGCGCGTAACTTGATTGTGTAAAAGCGGTTGCATAATAACTAGGTCAAGAGTAGAACACGATCATCTTACAGAATTTATTTATGTAAACACTGTTAAACCAGTTAAGAGAGACAAAATATCAGCTCAGCAACGCTAATTCATAGTATCTGTTTTTCTGCGAGAAAGCGTTTTATGAGGAGTCTCAAATGGCATGCTAAGAGTCCCCGCGAATCCAGCTGCAGCCAACCCCCGGGGAGAGGATCAAAGTTGAAAAGGGGAACTTTTTTTGCCTTTGTATTGTTTCAGCGAAAAGCGACACGCGGTACATGATTTTACACGGAATTTTTGTCCACAGCATCAATTTAAGAGTAAAAAACTGAAAATGTTCAATTAAAAGCACTAAATAAATTTTTTTAAATTATATTGAAAAATAACTAGCATTACACATTTTTACACGATGAAAATGAAAAGTACAAAGTTGGTATTTATTTGTATTGGCAATGAATAAATTACAAACGTTTTGAAAAATGCATTACTGGAGGTTTAAAATATACCAACCTGTTTTCTATAGATGCAGGTATGTGATTTCAGTGGCAATCCACTTAAGTATAAACATATTGAACAAGACTTATCTCTCACAACGACTACACAAAATGAGTGAAAGGGAACTACACAGTGATGACGAGAGGTGCTACTGGTAGGTTATGGTTGAAGTACTTTCATTTGATAAACATCACAAAAACGTTCATTCAACGAATGGGCGAGTGGAATTGACATTTAAAATATATTCAATACACGCTTCCAAATGTTAATGTGAAACGGAACAAAGATCTGTAAACACATCCACACATGTCTGTCGCTTTCATAAAATTATTTCATCGAAATAATCTTCTAATTTCGGCTTGTCTCCATGACGCTGTAGCATTCTTGGGATTTAAAAGCTAGATTACTAACCAGAATGTCACAATTAACTATATACATTATCCAGACATCGAGTGTTCCATCTCCAGAATTAGTAATAAACTAATGCTTCAGGTCCAACTTCAAATATATGTAGCACCGTTAGGATTGACTTCAGACCATAAGTTGGCTGTATGTTTTCACCTTCTTCTTTCGTGATCAACCTGCAGCTGAAGTTTGTCGGTTAATTTAAATACATACACCCTGTCGTGTGGCCATCATATCTTTATTGTCTTTGACGATTACAGCAATTTTCTACTAGCACGACGATGCTTTCAAGAATAAAGTGATGAAGTCTTGTTTGATGAAGCAATAATTCCAACAACAAGCAAGGGAAATTCCTTATTAATTACATTAATAAAGCTAGATTTATTTTGTTGTTTAAATCAAAACTGTAAAATGCTGGAACAATAGCCCATAAAGCGACTGGAGATGCCGGTACACTGGTAATCAAAACTGCTTTTGAAATTTCTGAAACTCATGAATATGTAACTTTAGTTGGAGAAGATATAAATAACTTGATTCTACCCATTGGAAATGGTCACCAATCAAACAGGTATTACTTTAAACACGGTAGAAGCTAAATATCAACTCTAATTTCCTCTTTGAAGGGAATTCTAAATACCACAAGGAGTATAATTATGAAAACTTGCTATCCCTACAAGCGTTTTGTGTTTGCGATACTACTTCAGCAATTAGAGTAAAGGTATAAAATAATGAAAAATGTACACTTTCTGCCTAACGAGATTACTTTCATAGTCTTGTAACAGTTTTAAATAAAGGTGATACTTATCCACGAGAGGTGTCCGAAGCAAGATAGCTATTTATGTTGGCATTGTATGAAGCACAAAAAGAAGAAATATCAGTTGATAAATTAATATTTACTGTTTTCTCTAAACTTGTTGCTCGCTCCAGTAAACAAATTACGCCATATCGTCCAAATTACCACCCTCTCTTCTACCTCGCACCAGCACTCATTGAGAATATATCACTAAGTAAAGAAGTGGAGATTTAACAATTTCCCCAGAAAACTGTGGATGGAACGCTCCACAAAACTTTGTACTCATATCGTCTGTCTTACCACATGCACCCGATATTTTCTACATTTAATCTCACACAGCTAAGTAAATGCAATAGGCGATGGGGTCGTGTCAGAGGTGGACTGTTGAAATCACGTGGTAGTTGTTAAGGCGTAACATAGGTACAACAAATGTCGAACATTAGATTTGCATATTGCAATAGAATAAGTGATGTCTCCAATGTTGACGAAGCACTTCTGTGTGATATTTCCCCAAGCTCATTCTCGGCCAACATTCAGTGACAACTAAATGGCCGTGCATATCGCACGAACAATTTACATCTGCTAATGCAACTAATATATCCGAGCATTTAAAAGTGCACATATCGCCTAATTTAACAACTTTTCGGCCATGACAATAAAAACTACGTCTACGTCTGATATTTCAGCTGGTAGCTAGCTAGTTTTTTCTTTTTAACAGTCTGTTTGGTGTCTAGCACCGTATAATAATAATAACCAGCAGACATCGCATAAAAAATTTATAAACAACAGTTCAACACATTGTTTGGCGATTTATATAATATAATAGCAACTTTTGGTGCATGTAACATGACACATAACAGGTCTAAAGTGGCTGCTGTAAAAGGATGAAAAAGGTTTAATTATTTGCGGATTCCGTGTGATGCCTTCTTCACAATAGCCACCAATACATGGACTTGAATTTTACTTGGATAACAGTTTACAGTAATACTAGACACATTTATTTCTTCACTATCGAACACCACTAGCAACAGAAGCCCTTCTCTCTAGTTGAAACGCCATTCCTATTTTAGATTATTTTCAGTAGAGTATTAGTTTGAACTGCATTCGTTGAAGCGGCCTTTACCATTCACGTAAAGCAGATAACAGTGCAGTAAAAATACAAGCAATTTTGATCCCGATTATATAATTGACTATAGACCCTTTGATATAGCTAGCGAAGTTATTGACAGAGTCTATGTATTTAATATAAACCCCTGCTACTTGTTATTTCGGAAGACGAGAATCAGAATTCTGGATGGATATAAATTTATGGTGTATATAAAAACCACCTACTTGAATCCAATGAATGTTAGGGGTATTGTGGAATATGTGTAAGTGACAAAGTATATTGTTACAAGAGGCCGAACGGGCGTATCAGAGTTCGTGAGGGATGGAAGTCTTAATAAAAAAAAGAACTAGATTTAATTTTTAATTTATTCACATAGCTAGTATTTACGACATTAACTTATCAATATCCACAATTCCTCTTGTTATTCTCAGTGAGAGCAATATTTAATGTCTATCTCAAATCTAATTAAAGTCCTTATCAATATCTCTGTATTGCTCACAGTCACTTTATCCACACTCATTACGTGCATATATCCAATCTGTATATTATCGTCATTCCGTATGCCTCACACTCACGCATACAGTTCAATAGTCCCGCCCGTCAGTCTCACTCCGCACTGTGCCGATGCTCGCAGTCGTCGCAGACCGCAGACTTCACAACCGCGGGTTACTCTCGCCGCCGCCCGAAGCTTCGCTGTCTTCGCGCACCTGTCGCTCAAGGTCGCCCAATCCTCTACGCTCTAAACTGTCGGCTCGGAGGCCCGTCGCGGCTCAAGCAGTCTCTCCTGGCCCGATCTAGAAGGTTGCCCGCACCCTCAGTCACGATGAGAGAGACAAGGGCGTTGACCAGAACATTATTTCACAGATAACTCCTGAAATTCAAATCCGCTGAAGGTCAGAGGAACGCACGAGTCGCAACAGGCTTTGTAAATCGCCGCCCGCTTATCGAATTACCGCCCGCATGACCTTCACACACTCCTTCGCTCGCAGAAGCGGGACGGGGCAAGGGCAACGATGCAGACCACCAACAACTAACAATATTATAAAATAAATGCATGCACTAACACAATTATGTCGCTTTTGCGTATTATTTAGGGTACCGGCGGCGAACAAGAGTGCAGTTGAAGGCGAAGTATCCGACGAATGGAGTGCGACTGTCTTGTGGGAGCTCTCGGGGTGCTCCAGATCATTTCGGACAAGAAAAATTGGTATTTTTTGGACTGTAACAAGGTAGGACGACATATTGGACGAGTGACACAGGCTTGAAAGTAAATACTGGAGCTGTCAGACATAGAANATAACAAGGTAGGACGACAAATTGGACGAGTGACACAGCCTTGAAAGTAAATACTGGAGCTGTCAGACATAGAATATAAAACTTTTAGTAGTAATTCAAAATGTGTTAGAAAACTGTTTTTAAAAACTTTTTTTAAAATATTTTATTGTGTTAATTTCTGTGAGGTAACGAATAATTATATAAATGTTAGCTGTAATGGCAAGTAATTTTCCATTATTGTCGATATTTTCATTTTGGAGATATATTGGAGGGTTTATAAATAAATGAAGAAATTAACATTAACTCTTTTATTTAATTACGAACCCTATCCCTTGAGAACCTAGCTATGCCCAAAGAATTTGAAAAATTGTATGAATATGACTACATTTTCCCCGTTTTACAGATACCGATTAATGGCCAGTAAAACATAAGTCACATGATATTAGCAGCTCGTAAATTGTACCATCGCTGAAAAAATAAATAGTTGATAGCACTCTAAAAAATTAAGTTCTAATATGAAATACACAAGTACTGTAGTGAGACCTGCATTCCATGCCCTTAGATGAAGGTCGCTAGATGGTGAACATAGCAGTACAAAAACGTTTAATTCGAAAAATGTCCTAATATTCTGGTGTGTTATCTGTTTACGAACACCATTTAGGAAACTTTTCATGTCTGAAGACCAGTTTCCTATTTCTATTTTATTCACCAATTTATTTTTTTTTAAGTAAAAATGGTTAAAACGGGCGTTTTCCACTATTTATTTTAGGTACAAAATTTCTTATTCGCGTTAAGTTAAAAAGAGTACAGGAACGTGCAGCAAATATTTAGCTTTCATTAATACCATATAAAACGATATGAGTTTCAACTACAAAATTCTCATAAAGTGATTTAGAGACTGAAATACTGGAAACCAGTTCGAAAGACTGCAAACCAGTTTATAGGCGATGTGGCAGCTGAGACGTGTGCCTGGCTGGTTCGTAAGACCGATACATACTGACTGACATTAACACGGGGTTCATTATGTTAACTTGGCGTTAAATAGATTTAAAATATTTTTTATAAAATCCTAGCTGTTTTCCCATTGGAGTTAAAGAATGGCTCGTCTTTGATAAGTCGTAATGCAGTGCTACAGAATATTCTGTATCTGAAATTTGTTAAAGGCTCGTGTATACATACGTATACGTTTACATATACAAATAGTAAATGCAGTTTGCATATACAAATAGTAATTGTAAACTTGGAAAACTGCTCTAATAATATTTCAGACATTTACAGCTACGCGCCAGTGCAATTAACAAATTTTTATCTCACCTACATTGACGCCTATTTGCGCACACATAGATTGTCTTAAAATTAGAAGTTTTTGAGATAGCTATCTTGTTTATCATTCAAAAATGCACAAATGAAATTAAAACTTAAATTATAATTGCGTCATTAAAACAAAATATACAATCCAAACATAGGTTGGTAAGAATAAAATTGAACATAGAAAACTAACACAAACATGTTTCTTTAATGTGATTAACTGATACTACTTTAACTGTACTTTATGTTGAAACTGGGTCAACTTCTGACATAAAATAAAAACATTCAATTTGCGTCTCTTAGTTCAATGAGAATATACTGCTGCGCGATCTAGCTATATCTGAACATTACAACGACGCAAAGTTAACGCAAAGAGTTTCAAGTTAATTGTAATGCGAATCGACCTTAGAGCGGAGCCTGGCTGGCGCTTGATCTGTGTTTCGACCTTACAGCGGAGCCTGGCTGGCGCTTGATCTGTGTTGCCGCATGCTTGAAGAACGCGTTTTTTTTTTTTTACGAAACTAGTAAACGTGTCCCAAATATGTTTACCTACGAAAAGAAAACATATCCCAGACAATGCACGTAATTTGCTTAATGACAATAAAATATAATCTAATC
Organism: Clitarchus hookeri; assembly: GCA_002778355.1. Classification (NCBI taxonomy): domain Eukaryota; kingdom Metazoa; phylum Arthropoda; class Insecta; order Phasmatodea; family Phasmatidae; genus Clitarchus; species Clitarchus hookeri. The sequence continues at coordinate 28,557 of NQII01004412.1, forward strand.
ATCCAAAAGGACTGAACGGCATCTTCAAGGTATCACGGATGCTATAAACATTATTTTGAAGCCCATCGTTAAACACGACTTTTCAGACGGTTGTATCTATAAATATACTACTCGGACACAAGCGAAACTACGGGAGGAGACTACGCTGAACTTTGATATAGACGACGAGAACACCTGTACGCCAGTCCAGAGCTTTGCTCGTATTGGCTATGGCGGACGTTATGCGCGTGGCAGGGTGTTATCGCCCACTTGCTTCTCAACTCCAACGTCATTGTGTAAANGCGCTTGATCTGTGTTTCGACCTTACAGCGGAGCATAGCTGGCGCTTGATCTGTGTTTCGACCTTACAGCGGAGCCTGGCTGGCGCTTGATCTGTGTTTCGACCTTACAGCGGAGCCTGGCTGGCGCTTGATCTGTGTTTCGACCTTACAGCGGAGCCTGGCTGGCGCTTGATCTGTGTTGCCGCATGTTTGAAGAACGCGTTTTTTTTTTTTACGAAACTAGTAAACGTGTCCCAAATATGTTTACCTACGAAAAGAAAACATATCCCAGACAATGCACGTAATTTGCTTAATGACAATAAAATATAATCTAATCATACAAAAGGACTGAATGGCATCTTCAAGGTATCACGGATGCTATAAACATTATTTTGAAGCCCATCGTTAAACACGACATTTCAGACGGTTGTATCTATAAATATACTACTCGGACACAAGCGAAACTACGGGAGGAGACTACGCTGAACTTTGATATAGACGACGAGAACACCTGTACGCCAGTCCAGAGCTTTGCTCGTAGTGGCTATGGCGGACGTTATGCGCGTGGCAGGGTGTTATCGCCCACTTGCTTCTCAACTCCAACGTCATTGTGTAAAATATTGTGATTAAAATCAGTGTTCGCAAGTTCTAAGTAAAAAAATTNTGGCTATGGCGGACGTTATGCGCGTGGCAGGGTGTTATCGCCCACTTGCTTCTCAACTCCAACGTCATTGTGTAAAATATTGTGATTAAAATCAGTGTTCGCAAGTTCTAAGTAAAAAAATTAATAGTTCTAGGAATACAACTTTAGTCCCGTAAAGAATAAACACACACACACACACACACACACACACACACATATATATATATATATATATATACATATATATACAGACAGCCAGAACTCGTTTTCCTTTTGGCTTATTAAATATATTTTTTAAAAAAAGGAGTGAAAATGGTGAAAAATCGCATTATTAAGGTTTTCCTGCGCAAATTCATCACGGGGAATCAGAAAAGTACAACGTGGTCTGTGTATTTTAATCCACTGGCTTACATCGCATGTAATAATAAACTACTGTTTCAGATTTAGTTTGCGAGTAATTCAGCTTCCCGGAAATGCGTACCGCAGTTCTGGGCGGGCCAGTCGCAATGTTCGTTATGGCCAGACGTGTCCTTGAGGCGAAAAAAAAGTGTGTGCTGTCATAGAGTCTGTGAATGACGGAAGCTGCACGCGGCTGCAGATTACTCACCCACGACCAGGCACCGCTTATATGAGCCGGTGGCGGCTGGGTGCGACGAGGTCGCGTCAGTGACAGACCGGGTGGGGGGTCGATGTCTGCGGACCGGGCCGTGACTCACGCATTCCTGCCGACCCACGGAGTCTGGGTCCGCGCCTACTGGCCCCACGGCCCACCTGCCGCTTTACTACCCGCTCGAAAAACATACAGCTACGCCACCAGGACCATCGCCACAAGTTCACAATTGAAAGCATAACAGTAAGCGCACAGCATGGGTCGTCGTGTGCGTAAGAATTGACCGCCATGTTTCTAACCTACTGATTCACAACTGCACATAACAGGTCGTGTGCATGAGAATTCCTGGCATCGTGCACATAGGAAATGGCTATATTAAATTTATTGTGCAGGCGCATAGAGCAACAGCCAATCACAACAGCGTATACAATTTTCAACGAAGTTGTTATTTAAAATTGAAGAACAGTTATGCTGTAAAAACGAAGAAATGCCGCAAGATATTAATTTAGAGAAAAGAACAGGTTAACAGTTTACTCGAAAAAATGTTTATAAATTAGTTGTATATTTTAGATAGAAAAAAAATCCAAAGAAAAGCGAAAACGTTAAATAATTTTAATCACCGTAAATTTTTTACATAATACCACAATCTGTTTCGAAAATCCATTCCTTACCAACCTTTACCAACTGACGCATACTAGTCTCAAAATTTCATTGGCTAAACATAATACATAAGTATTCAATTGNTTACCAACCTTTACCAACTGACGCATACTAGTCTCAAAATTTCATTGGCTAAACATAATACATAAGTATTCAATTGTGAATCAATTTCGCACAATAATTCTGGTAGTGTGGATGTTCTACTGTTATGTCATATGCTCTGTGTGTATAAACTTTGATTGTGAACCCAACCTGGTTAGTAGTCCGGACATAACTGTGCATTCGTTGTTTACACGCGTATTAGCAAATAAATATCCTGAGAATAAGACTCCAGAAAAGATAACAAACAATTATATAGGCCCGTACAGTTTTACTTCTAAGTTTATTCTAGGGCGAAACAATCGTGAAAATAGTCAAATATCGTATTTTTAGAGGGTTCCTACTCGGTTTCCTTAATAGGCAGGAGAAAAATGATACTGCACAGTCGTAGTTTAATCTATGGGCTTTCATCGCGTGTAATAAAATCCCACTGTTACTGATCTCATTCGCACAGCAGAAGCGCTGCACTAAGGTTCAGCGCCTTGCGCGTAGTGGTCGTGCGTGTTATTGTCACCCGTGTCGCTGTGCCTAAAAAAAAAAACAACCTCGGTGCTATGTACTTTTAAGAATACAGTAGGGTTGTGCGAGTATTCAATATAGCGAAACGAAAAACAACTCTCATTCTCGTTTCGGTACGAAATTCTGTTGCCGAAAGTTGTAATGAAACTAAAACCCTCAGTTTCGACTAATTACACCATCTTGTTTTGTTTCCATTGTTTTGGAACTAAAATGACAACATGAGATGTACATTTAAATAGAGGCAAAATCTCTGTAGTAAATACTCTATTTCCATTTACTTTTTTTTTGGTTGGGCTTTGCAACGATGAATTAACTTGCTTAAATTTTATGAAATTCTGTTAGCTTTCGTTAAGACTGAGCTCTTGTGAAATTATTTTTCATTTTTGTTTGTTTCAGTTTCATGAAAATTAATAACATATATTTCGTCTTCATTTCAGGAGAAAAAAGTCTCACTCGTACAGCCCTAGAATACAGAGGTGAAACAACCACTTATTTCGCCAACCGCAGCAGCGCACGCCATGCAAAATGGCATCACTGGCCAAACAAATATGCCTGAACGCCGTTCGCCGATCATCACCTGTTAGCCACTTGCCAGCAGGCAGCCCAGCCATCAGAGAACCTTTCGGAGCACGCAGTACCCAAGCCAATCAGAGAGCGGTCACACCCGCATCACAGGAACCACCATGCCAGTTCGTCTCTGTGCGCCTACCTGTTCTGTGCCCCGGGCAAGGTTGTCACGCCACGCCCGGCATCGCGAGGAAGTCGGGAACCCTTTCCAGTTCCGTTAAACGTCGCACTATCGTCCAAGGAAGTGTATTGCGTTGGTCTGTGCTGTCTTTGTTGGGTCGTCTGTGTTGTATTTGTTGAGTCGTCTGAGTACACATCTTTTCTAGCCATTGTATTCGTCTGTAGGCCTATTCTCTTTTGAACACCCCTAGATTACTTTGTTTGGAGTACTATGAATAACATGGCGTAACAGACTTCAGTGCACCTGGGGAAGATCTCATCACACGAATCCACGCCGCAGATCAAATACTTTGCACACAACCAGGCGCCTTTGACAGTCTGAGCCGATCTCTGCACCGCAGATGCACTCTTCGTAATGAAGTTGAAGGTCTGCAACTCGAAATACCTTTCGTAATCCATTATGCCATGCTCTTGTTGGGTTGGTGGAGATGTCTGTTTTACTGATTTCATTTTTAAGTAAACTGCACGTCCTCTGTCCGAAACGCTGTAATAATTTGACGCGCCACAACGGCCAAACCATGCATTTCCGGACGTATGTTCTCTCTCGTAAAATTTTTAATTCGTTGCCCTGCATCACATACTGCGCGTTTTTGGTCTATTCAGTGGTATTAGCTAATACCTAGGTCGACTGAGACGTTAATGCTACGGATAGAACGACGAAACTAACGTCAACTGAAGGGGGAACTTGGGACACTTTAAAAGGCATTTTTTTTGCACATGCAACATCTCTGAGTAAAATAAAAACCTTACGCACAATGCATTACCACCAGCAAAGAACTTCATTAAATTGTGTAATTCTGCTTCATGGCTGCGACATGTCCAAACAAAATGTCACTTAAATTTTCCGGAAGTTACCCCAACGTGCCATGCACACCCAGCTGACGGTGAGCGCAGCTTCCTGAAGCTCTTTGTTAACTGAGACGCAGCCACGCTGTTGGCTGGAGGCGACCATCGCAAAGCCGGCTAGTTGCATCNCTACCCACAACTTTCCCCGGGTATTCCATTACAATTGTCGAAAAATGATTTTTTCACTCCACCCTAATGTACACCCAGCTGACGGTGAGCGCAGCTTTCTGAAGCTCTTTGTTAACTGAGACGCAGCCACGCTGTTGGCTGGAGGCGACCATCGCAAAGCCGGCTAGTTGCATCNCTGAAGCTCTTTGTTAACTGAGACGCAGCCACGCTGTTGGCTGGAGGCGACCATCGCAAAGCCGGCTAGTTGCATCGCCCCTGGGCGCCGACCGAACAGGAGCGAAGCTCCAGCTGGAGTCATAAAACCAGCAATATCGCGGGGACACTTCACGCTCCGCGGAGCGCATTACCAAACTGCCGGTATTAAATATTTTAAAGCGAAGCTTTCCCTCGACGCTGCCACTTCGCCCGACGCCCACCCGAGGATCCCGACAGAAAAATCGTCGCGGTGACGGGCCCAAAATCGCTTTGTCTCTAGAAATAATTCAGCTGTTTCTTGGCGATGAAGCCACTGAACCTAAGGCAGCAGACATAAAGTCGTTCCACCTAATATCGACTTACCACAGAAACTGTTTTGACCTAAAAATCGTTGCAATTTCTGCTCGATAAAGTCCTGGCCCCAGAAACAGGCAGTAGTAGTCATATCGGCAATGCATCAGAAGTAATTTCGCCTAACATTGTGGGGGCCGCGGTGGCTGAGCGGTTAGCATGCTCACCTCCCACCAAGACGAAGCGGGTTTAATCACCGGCCGGGTAACCCCTAGATTTTCGCATGTGGAAATCGTGCAGGACGATACCGCTGGTCAGCGGGTTTTCTCGGGGATCTCCTGTTTCCTCCACCCGTTCATTCCTGCGCTGATGTATACTCACTCACCTCAACCACCCTCTTCGACTCTCAAAACCTCGCTGTTAGAAGCCACCCAAATCTCTTCATTCTCTCACCCCTAACGTTGTCATGACCTAAAAACGCGTTCAAAGTTATCTTTCAAAGAAATTCTCAAGCTTCGGGCGGTAGGCTTGCACGCACTAGGTCTATAATAATTGTACGTACGGTACAGTCACATTAACTAAGGACGTGTCCGAATTCTCTCCAAGTATACACATTTCCGTAGTTTCCTCTCCTCTGACGTCCCCGTGTATACGCCGCAGGGACATGATAAAACCGGAGATTTGATCAAATCCCTAAGGTAGATGATCAATTCACGGAAGATGTTAAAATGNTGATAAAACCGGAGATTTGATCAAATCCCTAAGGTAGATGATCAATTCACGGAAGATGTTAAAATGACAACTCTGAGGGGTGATTTCCCTAAAGAAAGAAAGTGATTTGATCAAGTCCCTTAATTGTTTTAGTGAAAGCTGGTAGCCTCATTACCTATAAAAAAATTGCCGGCGAGCCTTGAAATGACCATAACACCAGTAGTGAACCTTCCTCCTGGCGCTGGGGCTCGGCCACGGTGCGTAATTTATGGCTACGCTTTGGGCGAGTCCTGACTTCTTTATTTCATCTTTTCACTAAAACAGTAAAGGGACTTGATCAAATCACTTATTTTCTTTAGGGAAATCACCCCACAGAGTTGTCAATTTAACATCTTCTGTGAATTGATCATCTACCTTAGGGATTTGATCAAATCTCCGGTTTTATCATGTCCCTGCGATATATACTAACACGGTCCGAATTTCAAGTATAGCACACAGAGGCTCTGTCTTAACAACACGAAGTTGCTTGCTTATTGGGTGTGTCTGCTCCCGTCAATAACTTGGGTACATAATAATTTAACTTTAGTAACAGTTATTCAAATTATTAGATATTTCAACTTAAACACAGCAAAATTAAAAATCATATTTTTTAAATTATTTGTTTTGTACACGACCACAGAGATTTTATCTAGAACATGCTGAAATCTCTATGCAGCACGTTTTTTCTTTTTTCTTGTAGTTCATTATATTGTCGCCAGAATGTGTGACGAGTCTAGTGTGAGGAGATAACCCGTCCTAATCATAGACTAAAGATGAGGTAGACCGCTTATTCGTCTCCTGCGCATGTACCCAACATTGACCTACCCCAAAGGAACACAAATGTCGAAGTGACATGGTCAACAGCGATGAACGTGTTTGTTTATATCTTAATTTTCAAAAGATAAGCACTTTTGTATAAACAAAACACTTTCACCAATTTCAATTTAATCTAACTGCATTCAAAATAGGTTACAGGAAGTATACAAACAACTCAAAGCACTTGTTTACTAAACAGTGTTCTAACCTCAAATCCAATCCAATCTGTGTTTTAAAGTTGCCATTACTTCCTACTCTAAATCAGTATTAGTACTGAATTCTTGGCCACCTCTACTTTTTTACTATATCTCTAGCTATGAAGGTGTTTAAAACAAAACAGTAAATGGTACAAAAATTCTCATGGTCAAATATTTTGTTGTCATGTTTTTTTTTTTTTTTAAGTTAGGAAACGACCATGTCTGTTTTGGACCATTAGCTTTACGTTTTCTTCTCAACTACTGAGTTTCTCGATGTATCCAAATAGCCTAGATCTACCAAAATCAGAATCAGTATGAATTTTGTTCAGCCATTTACAAGTGGCAGATTTTGGTATTCATAGAAACACGGACAGCTTCAATGTGGCGTCCTTACAAAAAAATATAATTACGACACAGATTCACAAATTACAGCTTTAGCTGGATTCACTGACAAATGACTATAAACGAAGTAAACAAATTATTATTGATCGCCTAATGTTTTTTTTTTTAAGATATTCTTTCTCTTAACTAAATATCGTAGCAGTACAACACATTACAGTTTTAAGGGAAGTAATAACATATTCCTGCTTCTAGAAAAATGTATTACNAAAAAAAAAAAAAAAAAAAAAAACAATCTGTAGCGACAAAAAAAATATGAATGGGAACTGAAAAATTATTTTATCAATATGGTATGATAGTGTATATTAAGTGTCGTAGGCATATATCGTCCGGTTAGTATTTTCCGTTAAATGATCAAAACTTTGTTGTTGCAGGAATTCTGTTTAATTAAAAGAAACGCAAGTTCAGCGAGGGACGTGCTCCTTTTTTGACCGGGACGCGCGAGAGATATAAGGGTTACACTGGCACGCGCTACAAGAGCGCCTGACGCCGCTACGCGCAGGGCTCTCAGCTGACGTGCTGTGTTCTCGTAGTGTTGCGCGTACCTATGGGACTTTCACCAGTGACCCTACTATTTTATTGATGATGCGTTTGTGGCAAAGTTCAATACAGGCTCCTATGGTACCACGGTACAGATCCCTGACGAGATCAAATGTATTCAGTGAAGTGTTCTCTGATTATTGTTCCTTGCTTGTTTCCTCTTGTTGGCCCGTGTCCAAAAAGCCGTTTTTAACTATATTGCAGGGCTCCAAAATAATATTTACAGCATGCGAGGTAACTTTAAAGTATCATTCCGTCCTCGTCTGGGGTATTACGTCTTCTCGTAGGTAAACATACTGGGGGCATGTTTAATAGTTTCGTCAAGAAAGAAGCCCAGATTCCAAACACTCTGCACGCAGTTCAAGCGCCAGGCAGGCGGAACCCTTAGGTTACGGCCACACTTGCGTATTAACTCGCTGAACGTCTGCGTGAAAAAACTGCTGTAGGAAATCCCGCCAAGTGAGGCGGCCACATTGGACGGGAAAAACCTTAATTCTGCAGCGGGAAATCACGCGTATGCATGGCCACACTGCAACACAAAACCGCCAGTCTTGTGACACTCACTTGAGCACGGATATGAATAAAGTTTCGTTAACCGGAAACACAATAAAACACATTACCAGTTCGTCGCCGTCGTAAACGACACCAAAGAACACGGCGGATCCATCCCTTATTGACAGAAAGGTTAATTAAGGAACACTTATTTCTCAAAAAATTTAATTAGGTCTAATTTATTTTACTCCTTTTACATGCATCTGGCGACAGGGCAGTCACTTCGATCACTACGTTTCGCATACCTTCTAGGTCGCCCTTCACTTGCTGTTACAATTCACGACAGACGTGTAGCGATATAGGACACACTCAAAGAAGATTTCATGGAAAAACCAACTATAGGAGAATTTCTGCGTATCAGTGCGAAATTCGAGGACAGAACAAATTTTCCTCGCTGCCTCGGAGCTATCGATGGCAAGCATATAAGGATTATGAAACCATGGAATTCGGGGAGCGAATATTTCAATAAAAAGTACTTTCCAGTTGTGTTAATGGCCGTTGCAGATAGTGAATACTGTTTTACATATACACATGTAGGGACATTTGGCCACGAAAGGGACGCCAACATACTGAAAGCTACCGACCTAGGTAAATGTATTTACTCTCAAGTATTACACTACCACACCCAATACCTTTATCAAACGATCCTTCAGGGATGCCCCTTCCTTGTGTATTTGTGGCTGATGAGGCATTTTCCGTCTGTAAAAATATATTTAGGCCATACCCTACAAAAGGTCTGACTACTGAAAGAAAAATATTTAATTACATGCTGTCGAGGCAAGGCGACAAGTGGAATGAGCATTTGGCATTCTCGCCAATAAGTAGAATACATTAAATGTCAGAGTGGATTCGACGACAATATGGTTACAGAATGTTGCTTGTAGCACAACTTTGTCAGGAAGAGGGATGATTATAATCTTGACGACACATTAGCCTTCCCTATGGAAGACGTTCCTGCACATGGGGTCAGAGGAAACAAGCAAGGAACAACAATCAGAGAACACGAATACATTTGTTCTTCTCAAGGATCGGTACGGCGGCAAACTCAATGTGTTAACGATGTGACATGCTAACTTTTTATGGTTCAGATATATTGTCAGAAATAAATGCAATCGATGCAGGACATTACAAAGAAATAGTATTGTCATTATACATGACTACATACACACACAGCCTATAACGTCTCTATGTACTTTAAACACTAAACATTTGACGAAATTGTTGTGCCTTGGGATTTTAATTATAATTACGCATTTAACTTCTAGTACTACTGGGGCCACGGTGGATGAGCAGTTAGCCTTCTCGCCTCCCTTCAAGGCGAAACGGGTTCAATCCCATGCCTGGTCAGTCCGGATTTTCACAAGTGGGAATCGTGACGGACGATGCCGCTGGTCGGTGGGTTTTCTTGGGGATCTCCCGTTTCCCCCGCCCTTTTATTCCGGCGCTTCTCCATACTCACCTCACTTCACCCTCATCGGATATCAGGACCAAATCTCTTCACTCACTCACTCACTCACATTCTAGTACTACTACTATAAAACGGAGAGCTGGGAAATTGTCAATTAACAACCTAATTCCCAAATTTAATATCCCTTTCAAAAAATATTACAGCTCATAATATGATACTGTTTACCTAACTATTATTGCCAAAAGATACATGAAAATGTTTTAACTGTCTAATATGTCGTGCACTTTGGATGTGGTTATTATATGATAACAAATACAGCCTAAAATAACACAGCATTAACAACTCAGAGGACGTATTTTCAAAGGATAACATTGCTAAAAGTAAGAACTCGGTGTATTTGCATATTAATATCATTATATAATTTATCGTTTAAATGTTTCAATTCACAATTTTCAATCATAAACTCGAGGAACGTGGGCACCGCTAGTGGTTGCTTGTTTGTACACTATTTGAACAATGGGGGGTTAGCAATTGAGTAGTTAATACAGCCGGAAGTGATTGCGTTTTATTTCCAACATACAAACAGCTGTATTGGCGATGTAGGGTTGTAGGGAATTTAATCGTGGCCTATGTACAGGCGGTCGCCACATGACGCGCCAGTTCCGTTCGCCTTCGTGATATGCAACTTGTTCTACACGCAGGTATGTGAAGTTGTGGACTCCCGGCGCTGTTTTGCTAACTTCAATTAAAATTTAAAAAATACTAGACGGCCTTTCCAAAAATTTTGTTACTAGGACTTGTTGTTTATGTTAGTCCATACATACTGCGGTTCGAATTTCGAGATGTTACTCAAAAACACCTTGTACAGACACGGGATAATCCATTACTTACATTTTGTTAACTTGAACACAACGCTGGCACATAAAACAACTCCCAAACCCGAATATCACACAGCGCGTTTTCCCGCTAGTGTGGCCGGTATTGTGCGTGAAAACCAACTGCCAGAAATCGGCCCGGGTGCATTCCTTCGGCGGGCGACTTTGAGAGCGCGGTAGGGAACGCCTTCACAAGCGTGATATCGCGCGAGTGTGGCCACTTACATTCCAGTTATACTTTGTACCATATATGAAGGCCACATTCACGACAGTTGACGATCGCCGCGCCAATGTTTACTTTTCGTTTATGTATCCATTCGCCATTAACTGGGTGCGACGTGTCAGCGTGTCCAGGAGGTGCTGCTTTGTGCGGCAATTGGTGAACTACTTCGGTGGCGCGGCATGCTGGGAGCGTGTTTGGAGGGCGTGTGTAGGTTCGTTCGTAATCGCTGTATACGAAATATATGTTACTTCTAAAATTATGTAGAGCTCGTTAAAAATAAAAATATTGGTATATGTTTGTCAATTTATTATATAAAGCAAACGAAAGCTATTCTGTTCTGGCTTGTTATACTTCGAAAAGAATCGAACAGATGGCGCGCACAACATTTCAGCGCGCGGTCTGAGACGAATTTTTTTCTCAAGAGGTAGCGCGTTTGTAAAGCTGACTGTTCTTCTATAACTGGCTCGGAACGACACAAATTTTATACATATTTCTTCAAATTATTAGAAAAAATAATTCAACAATATTATGCAATATTTCTGTATGCTTTTGGAAGTAATATCAACTATGTAAGGAAAGCCGGGCTGATGAGGNTTAATGTACCTGTAATTTTGAACACCTATACATTTCTACTTTAGCACGAAGTTTAGTTTCTAACACTAAAAACAGCTGTTTTATGACCACGTAAAATGAAATTTATTAATTAATCTAGGAACTCATTCATATCCGCGTATTTCCTGCTTGTCTGATGTGCGCCAGCAGTGCACTCAGAATAGCCAACGTAATATTAATTTTCGGTCGTTCATGCATCAGCTGATACAGGTTTTGTAAATGGCACATGGTTTGTTTGGAATACGTCAAATTGCCACTCACTGACTGTCAGAATCTGGCCAACTTATATGAAATGAAGTATAACATGTTTCATTTTCCCAGCGTATTTTCCCGCTCTTGACTGGCGTGTGAAAACGCAAGTGTGGTTGTAGTGTTAACGCCAGTTCTAGTTCATTAGGTAGCAACAAGCTTCTGCACTCAGGGCCTCTGGTAACTGAAGAATGTGCAGACCGAGAACAAAGTTCTAACATTGAGGTAATGAATCCTGGAAACAACCGCACTTGCACTTAGAACAGTTTGTTCTCTTGCTGCACAAAACGACGAACTTGCAGCCCACTTAAAAAATTACGCACCTGCAAAAAAAATATCGGTGACGAAGTATAAAACTGTGATATAGGCTGGCCGCAACTCAAATTTGAACGCTACGTTACATGCGCACACTTAAAAACGGACTTTCCATTGCATTGTTCCTTAACTCTAGTTTTATGGCACAGGTTCGGCATGTGTATGCGTCAAACACGAACTCCGCTCCAACAGAAACAGAACCTACTGCAACAGAGGGTTCTTAATGACCACCAAACCACTCTGTCACATGTATAAAATTCGCCCCCAACTCCACAACAATGTCATCGATGATGAACATACATCGGAGGTGAATAAGAATGATAGCAAAAAGTGGATCAGTAGCCGCCTTTTGACATTCAGTTTAATCCATTCACGGTTACTTCACACTTTTCTGAAGCCCTGTTAAAATTCTACAGCAAGAATATTCCTCCACCTCGTGAAAACTAAGCTTAACTAAGTCTATAAAATCACACCACATGACAACGCACTGAATTCGTGCGCACTCAGTTGTAATAATATTTTGCATGAGAACTATTTCTTACTAGGCGCTACCAACGTACAGTGGCTCACATTAATATTCGGCCACCGATAATAATCGCAGTTGTATGGCCTTATGTTACATTATAAATGAAGATAAACATAAAACATATTACACGATCATTCTTGTGTGCTTTAAATGAAATGCTATAGTAACCAATAACTGAAATGAGCAGTGTAAGTTAGTGAAACACAATATTTTGTACCCGCGTGCTTCATAAGTACGCCACTTTAATATTCGGTCAGTTGTGGTGGACGCTTGGCACAGGCATGATTCACATTGCGTTCGTACCTCGTGTCATTCCCTGCACGCTCTCTACGCTGAGAGATTATATTGGGTAGCTCTGTTGACTGCGCCAGTCAGGAAAATGGGACGTAGGGCAGGAATACAACTTTTGAACAGCGGCAGCTGGTCATTTTTCATCATGCAAACAAGAAATCTCAACGAGAAATTGCAGAGCACTTGAATCTGCCAAAGTCCACTGTTGGAGACATCATAACAAGGTTTCAGAAGGAAGACAGAATATATTTGTTACCTCAAAAAGGACANCAAAGTCCACTGTTGGAGACATCATAACAAGGTTTCAGAAGGAAGACAGAATATATTTGTTACCTCAAAAAGGACAGCCAAAGAAACTAAGCGAGAGAGAATAACGTCTAGTAATCAGGAAAATAAAGAAAGGTCCGAAAATTAGTGCTCGCAAACTTACAACGGAGGTACTCAATGAATGCGGAAAGAACGTCCATCCAGAAAACATACGACGAGTTATCAGAAGAGCAGGATATAATGGCAGGGTACCTAGAAAGAAGCCTTTCATTAATGAGGCAAATAGAAGAAAAGACTTACGTTCGCAAAAGACCACGCTGACAAAGATGAAAATTGGTGGAATGATGTTATTTTTGCTGATGAGACGAAATTGAATGTGTTTGGTTCAGATGGCAGGNTGAGACGAAATTGAATGTGTTTGGTTCAGATGGCAGGGTAACAGTATGGCGCAAGCCAAATCAGGAGCTAAAACCTGGGAACATACAACCTACTGTGACACATAGTGGATGTAGAATTATGATGTGGGGCTATATATCTACAGCAGGCGCTGGAGAGGCTGTACGTGTCGATGGAACAATGAAAAAGGAAGACCACCTCAACACCCTGACAGCAAACCTATACANGCTGGAGAGGCTGTACGTGTCGATGGAACAATGAAAAAGGAAGACCACCTCAACACCCTGACAGCAAACCTATACAAGAGGGATGATAATCTGGGCATTAGGAACACGTTTAAGTTCTACCAAGNCCTGACAGCAAACCTATACAAGAGGGATGATAATCTGGGCATTAGGAACACGTTTAAGTTCTACCAAGATAATGATCCAAAACAAAAGTCACACATTGTCAAGAGCTGGCTATTGTATAACTGTCCCAAAGTCTCTCAATCACCCAACCTGAATCTCATAGAAAATCTGTGGGATGAACTCAAAAGAAGACTCCGTACTACAACAATTAGAATCACAAAGAATTAGAGAAAAGGTTCAAGGAAGAATGGAGTAAGATTGGCTCCGAAGATACCAGGAAAATAATTGCTAATATACCACAATGCCTGCAAGAAGTAATTAAACAGAATGGTGATGCTAACAAGTACTAAAAGACTATTTGTTTAGTTTGCCAAGATGATTATGTTTGTGTTTGAATGATGATGGCCGTATATTAAAGTGGCGTACTTATACAGCATGGGATGACAAACTCATATTGTTTGTTAAGTTGCATTGCTAATTTCCGTTATTGGCTTCCGCTATATTTCATTTAAAGAACACAAGAATGATTGTGCAATATGATTTATGTTTATCTTCATTACTAATGTAACATAAGGCCATGAAACTGCGATAATCATAGGTGGCCGAATATTAATGTGAACCACTGTACATGTTTTCTCACTGTCTAATTCATATTTATTATAAATGAAATATTATAATTTATTAAATGAAATAGAGGTAAAACTTCAATTTAATTAAAAATAAGTAACTTTCAAGTTAACAGATGTATATAACGTTGGAATACATGGTATACTTAGGAAATAACTAAACCCGTGATACATGGGGTGATTTTTCAATGGTTTAATTCAAAAAGTGCGAGGAAACCGCGAATAGACTATATTTACGTAATTGTGCTGAAATAACTAATTTTCAGGTTTTGTTGTGTTTTAGTAATTGTTTTCGTTCCCCACTTTTGCGGTGTCACTTTTTCGGTTCTACTTTCCAGGTTACCGCGCGTCTTTCTTTACGGTTTTCAAGTTTCCTTGCCGTTCAACGGTAAGATTATCTACAATTTTCTGCTACTTCATCTGGAGATATTTTCATTATGACATGCAGCTAAGTGCTAAAAAAATACATTTTTTATTCATGACAATTTTTTGAAGCCGCTATATAATGTCACTCTTTACTCTGAAAACTAGCTGTGGTATCATGATCTATAACTTAATTTTTTAAATACAAAGTATGAACACTGCATTTATATAAATTTTATAGCGAGTATGTAATTAGTTTACTCTTTGGGCCTGTATGCGCAATTCCCCGATTTGTTTCAATTTAGTAATGTAAAATCATCGGAAGTTTATTTTGTGTTAAAACAGTAACTACTACTGTTTTCATTTATCACGATAATTACTATAATAATATTTTCTCTGATCAATATTAATGAAGAGTCTTATCAGTTAGGTGAGAAGTCTGACTAATTTCTTTATTTGATGCGGAGAGAATTATTTGGCATCCAGATATAAACATATTTCGGTAGCATTTCTAGTGTATGGTATAGTAATAATTTGAAGTACTCAGAAGTACATTTCATACGACTGTAATCTTTCATTCAGTGATACTGTTTTTTTTTTAACATAACATGTAGGTTACCGTAAGTTTTATTTAGGTGTCCATGTCAGTTATATATTATATAACGTTCATTTTTTTAAGTAAATTAAAATTTTCAGTCAAACCTAACTTATCTATAGCCAAATCGTGGCCCATTACCGAATTATTCCAATTTCAAAACACGTGCGAAAATACCCGAAACTAACAAAGAACACATTCCTAACTTGACATTACACAAAGGTTTTTGTTTCGTGAAAATGTGTCGCTTTCCCAGAGAAAAGAAGAAATACTTAATTTAGCGTGACTGGAATATACCTTACGTTTACTAACATTGGGGTACGTCTTCCATTTTAAATTTAGTTTTAAAATGTCTGGAATGTTTTGTGGCCGGACAACGCCGTAGATGAACTGAAAAAAAAGGGGGNGGGTGGCGTGGTATTAAAGGAAAAAAAAGGGGGGGGGATTAACAAACATTTTTACAGTCGGCACATATGGAATTTTGTTCCAACCCATTGTCATTATACATTAAGAACATGTTTTAAAGCATTTTATTGTACAATTATATGTCACTCTTGCCAATTTATAGAGCCAAATTGGCTATTCGTGATGAAATTGTGAAAATAAAATATGCCATTGACTTGTTAAGGGGACGGTTTGAACCCCAGAACCGCCCTTATATACGTTGTCGGCCGGATATTGTTCTTGAACTACACTGTGAAACGTAATTATGTTTAAAGTATTTAAAAATAATATTTGTCAGCGTACGATGTAAGTAATTTATAACAGAGAAAACTATATAGGAAATATCTATAATGTCACATCCGCACTGAAAAAAAAAATTGAGAACAAATACGAAAACGGTACCTACTTAACATATAGTTACTCGACTCACTTCAGGCAGGTCGAGTTTCATCGTATATCATTGCATATGCCGATGCTGTATTATTGCGTTCCTTTCTTCTTAAGGTGCTTATATTTTCAAATATGAGATNTATATCATTGCATATGCCGATGCTGTATTATTGCGTTCCTTTCTTCTTAAGGTGCTTATATTTTCAAATATGAGATCGTTTAGACCAGTACGGAAGCATAAAAAAAATGCATTCCATCACATACGCGGCATTTTCATGGCTCACGGGTGCCAGGGAATCCTTCCATCATCTCGAATGTGCGGACATAAGATGATGTCGCAATAACGTTTATCTATAAAATGCGCCTTCAATAACGCCCTCGGGTGGACGGTAAGAAATATAATAGCTTCCCACTTCATGGCTCACGTCTCAAGGGTAACTTTATGATCCTTGACCTACGGTCTACTATACACTTAAAGTGACTTATATGTCCCATTCTCATTCCTCTCCAGGCACAAAACTTACAATCGAATTTGAAGCGGAATGAAAACGAGTCACTTTTCCAAGAAGTACAATTTCTTCAACCTCGCACTGTAAAAACTGCTATACCAGGACCCAATAAATTCTTCCGTACAGCATTACACTTGTATGGACTATGACGGAATCTTTGAGTTGTTAAGGTCACTGGTACATGCTATATTCTCTTATGTTTGAAATTAATGCAACAATACACATTACATGCCTTAATACATTTCAAAATTTATAACGCGTTATTTATAAACTTTAATATAATTTATTATTCTGAACTCAGATTAAGAAAATTTTCAAAATTTTGTCCACTACAGATTTGAAAGCACAAAAATTATAAAATGATATTTGTTCACGATAATAAAAGGACCAAGTGATAAAAATGTCTTCTAACTATATAATGGCTATCTAATTTTGAAATTTATTTGTTTGATTAGTTACAAAATTATTTTTTCTTTCACTTTTTTGTTAAAAAATACTTATTTTTTAATTGGTTACAACATTATTTTTTTCGGTTACTTTTCTGTTTAAAAAAAATGGACTTATGTGCTTGTGTTTATACTACTGCTTAAACAAAAACGTTCACAAAAATTAATTAACCCTTTAAAACATGTTTATATTTTCAATGGCTATTTTCTAATTATGTGACATAAAACTCGTCTTCTGTAATGTACGTTACGATAGTAACGTATGTTTCTCAAGGCTCCAGGATTGTCTTACTAATGTGCATGAAACTGAGCCTCTGCTCTCCTTGCACACTGTCTGCGTTAAAATAGGCACTTTTTGTACACTTTAGCGATCATGTCATTTTAATATAACATGATTCCGAACTGCGATAATTTCTACCACGCACCAATAACCTTAAGAAATATTCACTAAACAGCTGAAAACATTATGACAAACATCATTTCTGGGGGACCGCCCATTCCAAGTGACGCAGAATTCTCACTGTTTATACCTGGCCTGGAAAGGATTGTAAATGTATAATAATTTAAATTGCCAATAATGGTGATGAAATATAAAACAAAAAAATGCTTGGAAACAGAACGTCGAAGATGATTATGTTTAACATAAAAATAGCAAGTCTTCGTATAATTGTAACGAAAAATTAAACAATTTAATATTTGCAGTATTTTACTCTTAGTGCTATTAAAAATTTTCCGGCAAACAGTGCCTAAGGTGTTGTTTGTAAAATTATATAAAAACACTGAGCAGTCCGGGAAGTCTCAAGAGGGTGGAAGATAAAAGCAACTACTCAAGAGTCGTTAATTTGGCGACGAGTGGCTCGCAAACACTGCTTGTAATCGTAGTCGAGCAATCGATTTTCCATTCGTTTAATTACATTCAAAATTTAACTGGACGTTCTCGGCTCCTTGTGTTGTCAACTGTATAGAACCACGCGAAAACCACGCAGATAAAGGGGAAATTTTTTTATAATTAACCTTAAACCACTCAAAAAGGATAACAAATTTATAAAGCCTTATATCCCACTTTAGAAACAGATATCAAATAATAAACTTCTGCCATCAAGAAAAAAAGATGAGATAGATGAGAATTAGGCAACTGCAAAAGGAAATTCAGCTAGTCTGTTGTTCGGCGTAGAAAAAAAGTTGGATATCAAAATAAGATAAGTTGTAATACAAGAGGAAAATTGGTTACAACGCAATATTAAAAAAAAAAAATATGTTATTTCGGAAATTTTGGCAGCAGTAATAAAAACACGCTACTCAAAGAAATGGACAAAGTAACTTACAGTTTATATAGAGTATACATAGCATAATACAGAATATTGTAATTCTTATTTTACCAGGGCATTGGTAGAGATGATGGAAAATAGCATTTATACCTGCAGTTTATAGCATTTATTTGATGATCTGAAGGTAGAATTTATTATCATCTACAAATTTTACAGACCCATGATACTGAACCAATGCTTTCCTTAAGAGGAAATAACTTTTTCTTAAGAAATTGAGATTCTCCACTACACTATATGAAACTGTACTGGAATATTAACGAAACAAAACCTCGCTGATCATGAGATTTTATAAGTACCGGTAGCAGTGATGTATTTAATTTAGTAGATTTGGTGCACTTGGCATAAGCATTATCCCCCCCCCCCCCNCGTGAATCTAAAACTATGGTCAGATTTTGATAACATAATGATGTCTCATGAACAATATCAAAACTTACCATGTAGATACTGAATTAGTTTAGTGACATATGCAAATATCAGCCCACAAAAGAACCAGAGAACTGGCGAACTAAATAAATAGCATACAGAACTTTTCAGGAATGAAACATATACTGCAAGCATTTTAGAATGAGACATTGATTAGATATGTTTCTCAGAAGTATCCTACAACCCTTTCGCATGATTTGCAGCAAAGTTTGTTTCATGCACACTGAATTTCAGTACCTTGAAACATTAACCTCAGTACACAGTTAACCTCTTATATAACACAACAAAAGACTACACAATATATACATACCTTAGATATGTCACTAGTTAGATACGCATGCCAGCGTTGCATTTTTACATTATTGTTTGGTTTTTCTGTAGCTATAAAATGAATTCATTAAGAATCAGACTTTAAGAAAGTGATCTGTATATTTCTCATTTTGACACAAAACAAAACAGTGTGTCTAATGTCCAAATTTACTGAAATAAAAAAAAATTGTCAAATTATTATAAAATTGCATTTTCATGTAAATTCAGAAATTTTGGAGGCATAGCTTTTTGTAGCTTAAAAGCAGACTTGTAGTAGCTATACAGTTAAATTATTTTCCATCATCTCTAGTCATCGGACACTAATAACGTGTTGAGGTAATATTTCAATTATTTGTGTAGCTTCAAAGTCACTTAATCTTAGTGCCCTTGACAAAAATCTTCTTCTGGCTGTAGCAAGATCGCAGTGCCATTACTTCAATTTCTCCATCTTCAGACACCTTCTGAAAGATGCAGACATATTTAAAACACTTTTTATTGCCAAAGAAAGAAATCAGCACAAAATCACCTTTCTTATAAGTTTCACTTGCGCTGTTAGGTTTCATGCAGGCTGATGTATTTTTCCTGTATCACTTATAATACTTAGCCAAGCTTCATATTCATCTTTACATAGAGGTAGTTAAGGTCCAATTTACCATCATCCATACTGCTACCTGACTTTCATCTTTGTCCTTGAGAAATGATGTTAAATAACAAGTAATGATAAAATATTTTAAATAGTATTAAATTGATACGTGCAAATGCCGAGAAAACCATATAGTTTTCAAATAGACTTGCACCGTTTAATGCATCCAGTGGAAGTGAACACCGCCAATGAAAATAATAATGACTTTGTGAATTATTTTTTCGTATTAACAACACCAATAAGATTCCCTTTTGTGTCTACGGCATTTATAATAAACACTGAGGCATGAAAAGAGTAATAGGTCAACGTAATGCATTACGCGCCCAAGTCTTATCTGATTTATTGCGCCACATTATCCACTTGAAAATACGTTAAATCAATTCTGTTGTGGATTTTTATTATTTACTGCTCAATTCCTTTTAATTTAATGCACGCTACTTCGAGACCATCACTGCAGTTTCTGCCTTATGTAATGTATATTTGAACAATCTGTGTAAGTGCGGGTCACTGTTATGTGGATTTAGTATGTCATGTAGAACATAATTTCGTTTTTATTTGATAAACTTAGGCATTTCATAAAATAAATTCTTTGCATGATACTGATCGGTTACAATTACTTTAAGAAAAACTATCTTAAGTATCCCCTCTTAAAGTATAAACATTGTGAGTAATACAGGAGTTTTGTTAAATGTATTATTCAACATTTACACATTTATATTTAAGCAATTTTACTTCTTACATGTCAACTACAGGAGTTCTTGCCTTAATTAGATCCCTTTCACTGTTTTCAATGGTTTGTTTTTCATCAATTGGGTTAAATTTTCCCTGAATCGGAGTACTTTTCACTGATCCAGATTTAAAATATAGATATGCTAATTAAATTTTTCGTTACTTGGAATACTGAGAACTACTTGTGAGTACGAGAGTTTTACTTTGAATACTCACACACATTTATTTATAACGTCCATTAAAACATTCATCAATTGATACAACAAAATATGATAGTGCTCTTTTGTCTTTGGCATATATTATATGCATATGCCTCTATGACATGTGTGTTCTAGAAGCACTTATAATTCTGCAAGTGCTATTATTCCCAACAAAAGGTCGATCTCAGCACAGGGTTGCAACGAAATATCGATATCGAAGTCCGGAGTGTTTCCTAGACATCTTTTGTCACGACTCATGCCGAGAATTCACTACGAAAAAGTAATGGACCAATTCACTAACGATGAAATGATAAGGCTCGCAAACATACACTATTGTTTGTGAAAATTGTAACACCCGTAAAGAATGGCCCGAATGAATCCTAGCTCGGACAATGCGCATGACGGTGTACCAGCAATAAGTGATTATTATTGCAGATACATGGCGTACACATAGACCCAGCCGCGCCCTCTCTTGTGTAACCGGAAAGAGCAGTGCCACGCTCAGTCAGTGAAGAGCCGTCAAACGAAGCGAAAGCAAGTGCCAGTACGTCTCGTTGACGTCAAAAGGGCGCCACATTAGCATGTGAGTGAGTTCGAACGGGGCAGAATGATCGGTCTCCAGGAAACGGGTCTGTCATACCGTGGCATTTCGGCTCGTATGGGGCATGCTGGTAGGACAGTAACGTGTGTATCGCACCAGTGGATAGAAGAGGGTAGTACTCAGCGACGAGCGGGTACTGGATCACGCAATGAAACCACAGTACGGAATGACCGCCATTTTGTACGCATGGCCGTAACGGACCGTACAGCTTTGTCCACAGTGTTGACTCGACACTGGAGCACTGCAACAGGTGTGGATCTGTCTGTGTCGACGGTTCGACGCCGTCTGCTGCGGGCTGGACTGGTGGCACGCACGCCATTGCGGCATGCGTGCCGGCTGCCATTGTCCAGAAACCACAAACGCCTGAGACTGCAATGGGCGCGTGAACGCCGTCGCTGGCGTGCTGAGGGGCAAAATGCAGTGTTTTCAGACGAGTTCCGCTTCAACCTGTCCTACAGTGATGGCCGCATACATGTTAGACGCTACCGTAGTGACCTAAGTCTAGCAGGATGCATTGTGGAGCGGCATAGCGGACAAACGCCAAGTGAGATGATTTGGGGCGCCATTAGATACAACATGCGATAACGACTCCTAGGTATTAAGATCAATCTGAACAGCAACCGCTTCATTAGGGAGCTTTTAGAGCCCAAAGTACTGCCCCTCCTTCAGGCGAGGAATCTACAAGCCTTCTTCAATGAACTACGGGTGCCAATGCTTCCCTGGCCTGCACATTCGCTTGACATGTCGCACATCAAACATGTCTGGAATGTGGTTGGTCGGCGACTTGTTCTTCACGGACCTCCAGTAACCACTGTTGATGCTTTGTGGACTCGCAAACAAACCGCGTGGAGGGAGATTCCCCAGGGACATATCCAGGTCCTCTTTGATTCCATGCCACGACGTTTAGGGGCCATGATTGCAGCACGTGGAGGCTTCACACAATACTGAATTCTCAAGGACAGAGATAATGTACATTTCTGTAATCCTAATAAATTGTGTATTGTCATGTACCTAATCTGTGGTATAATGTTCATTTCAATCACATGTATTCTTCTTGGTGTTGCATTTTTCACAAACGTTAGTGTACATATAAATTTTATCAACTGCTTCATAATTGTAAACCATAATCTTCTACACTATAGGCTAATGTGCTCTGAGATGGAATTTCGCAAAACTTACTCTCAAGAAAATAATCGTCAGAAATATTTTTGACAATGGGGTGACTTGGCTTATTCATTCTACACCGCCGTACCCTCCGACCTTGGAACAGCCTGACCAGTGGTGGCAAGTGACAGCCATGACGTCGACAGCCATGTTTTGTGAGTAACAGCAGTGACAGACTCAACCCATTGGAAACGTGTACTACTACATAACACGAAAACATTAGAATAAACGACTGGAACAGCACGGAATTGCCGAAAGATAGTTTTGGTGTAAAATATTTAATGCATAGCGATCTAAAAGGAGGTGGCCACACGCCTGTATATTTCTCGCGCCAAGAGTAGAATAAATCTTTTGACGAGACCGACACAGCGATGTAAAATTCGCAGGTTATCTATTCCGACATTCTAACCTCGTGACTAGTAACACAATTTAAAATAAATGAGATTTCCTTCGATTGGCTATACGACTACGATGCGAGCATGACCTTGAGTTGGCGCCGCCCATGCGCGAGGCGAAAGTAGGGGCCCGCGGTGAATGGCGGCATTTTCGGGCGTGGGCGAACATTTTCTGGCAGTATGGTAGCGCGCTTATTTTGGTGCCCAACGAAATACTTCGACTATATGTGTCAATTTAGGCAATGAAAACAAGTATCTGTTTCGTTACTTCCATGTCATCCTTATAAATCTTAAAGAAAATATTGTTACAAGACGCTATAGGGGCGTATCCAAGTTCGTGGGGGACTGATGCATTAATGAAAATAAAAGAACAAAATTTGAGTAGTGATTTATTCACACAGCTATTATTTACAACTTTAAACTATCCATCTTTACTCTTTTGCTATTGTTATTCTCAGTGAGCGTAACTTCTATCACAATTCTAATCAAAGACCTAATGTCCCTATTTTGATTACAGTCAATTAATTCACTCTCTATATTTACACAAATTCAATATGTCCATTGCCATCATTCCGAATGTATTACACTCACACATCCAATCCAATAGTCCTACCTGTCTGTCTCTCTCCACTGTACTGATGCTCGCAGTCCGCCGACATCATTCCCGCTCGTCACTCTTGCCGCCACTCGACGCTCTGCTGGCTCGGCGCTTCGTTGTCTTTGCACACCTGGCGTTTAATGTCGCGCAACTCTCCAAACTCTCAGGCTGTCGTCTCGGAGGCCCATTGCGGCGTATCTCACTGGCCCGATCTAGAATGTTCCCCGCATCCCCAGTCTAGCTGAGGCAAGGGCGTTAACCAGAACATTCTTTCAAAGATAACCCCAAAACATCAATCCGCTCAAGGTGTGGAGCACACGAATCGCGATAGGCTTATTTGACAGCAGCGGCATGCGAAGCGGCATACCTTTTAAAATCTCCGCACGCTCTCACGTTACCAGCGTGACCTCCATGCACTCTTTCGCTCGCACGATCGGGACGGGCAAGGGAAGCGATGAAGAACAGCAAGCATTTAACAATATTATCCGCTAACGCAGGCATATTCACGTAGAACCCAAGGCCATTTCCTCTGACACAGCCACATGCAAAAATTTCTCCCTTGCTCGTATGACACAGGCGCGGACAGATAGAAGACTGTTCACGGTTACGTCCAACTTTTCTGAAGCCCTGCTAAACTTCTACATCCAGGATATTCCTCTGCCTCATACAAACAAGGCTTAACCAAGTATATAAAATTACACTGAAGGTACAATGCACCGTATTCGTGTGCACTCAATGTAATATTATTTTGCATAAGAATTATTTCTTACTAGGCGTTAATAACACAGTTTTTTCCCTCCGTTTCATAGATATTAAAAATAAATAGAATGGTTATAATTAATAGATAGTATATAAGGAGAAGTAAAAGTTCAATTTATGTAAAAACGAGGTAGTGTTATGTGAACACGGTATGAAACGTTTGTAATACGTGGCATATGTAGGAAAAAGAGAGGAGTGATTTGGGCGGCTCTTAACAACGAGGTCTTGAGAGCCGATGAGGATGAAATGACGTGAGAATGGTGCAGCACCGGAATGCAAGAACGGAGGAAACAGAAGATCCCCGAAAAGCCCACCGACCAGCGGCAGCGTCCGGCATGATTCCCACTTGCGAAAATCCGGAGTGACCCAACCAGGGATTGAACCCTGTTCGCCTTGGTGAGAGGCAAGCAGTCTAACCGCTCAGCAACCGCGGCCCCATTTAGGAAAGAACCAAAACGTCATACATGAAGTAATTTTTCAAAGGTTTGATTTAAAAAAGTGTGAAGAATCCGCGAATAGACTATAGGAGCGAGAGACCAGGTTTACAAGCGCCTAAACATCCCCACGTACCAATCATCTGCTTTGTTTGCCGAAGCACACTGCGAGCTCTGGAACACCGGCGCGTTCGCCAGCAACATTTGATATTTATAAAACACCAGCGGTCGCACACTCGCCCCGTGCATCAAACGCGGCAGTTTCGCAGGGAAAAAAACGTGACACGCGCGACCATCTTGCTGGAAGTAGTGGAACCTACCGCAGTATATCATACTGTACATGTAACAAAAATGTGACATTCACATGTAATCCTAACCTCAAAGCTCTCGAAGCTAATGGCCAGTCCGCTTTCCTTTCACGTTTTAAATAAAAATTAGCTTTCCTGCGTTACCGTCTATTTCTCCCCCTTTGCAACCGCCCTTTATACGTTTTGTCAACCCTTTCTGGTTTCGTTTCAGAAACAGAAACATTAATATAACATTTAAACAATTATTTAAATTACAATTTTGTATGCTGTATGAACGTCTATAAATACGAAAAATTAAATCTTAATTTGTAATTATTGACTCCACTTAATGTTACTGCTATGTGATGGCATTTATTATGCCTTTAATAATTCTGAGAGCATAACAACAGTAGATTTATAATGAGAGAGCTAGGACAGGGGTGTGGGATGAAGGAGCAGGAGCCATATGGCATCTGACAGAGGACAAGAATTTCCATCAAAATTTCCCTTTTTCCCTTAAATCAACACCTAACATTTTTTATTTTCCCCTCAAATTTCCCGCAAAAATGTATTTTGCACAATGCAGCTGGCTCTTGCACAATCCGGCGGAATCCGGCGGAAATTGAGCAAATGTCAGCAGGATTGTGAATCATTTACAAGCACTTCACGCTCCAGCATTACATGCCAGTACCATCCATCTTGTCTGAAGAATGTTTGAGTTCATGGTCCTGCCATGCAACTTCATGAACTAACTTGTTACAAGCATATATTCTATGACCTATGCCGAGCACGCATATGTTAAGGGCACCTATACAAATCACACACATATATCCTAATTGTACATATACTAATCGCACTTATACAAATCACACACACGTCAATCACCCCGCCATCTTGACTTCGTTCACCGCAATTTTGGATTCCTACCACGAAACCACCATTCGTGTCAGCTAGAGCGTAGCATCAAGGTGTTAGGGCCAAGGACGCCTTAAGTCCTCCTATAAGCATAGTTGGCCACCATTTCTTGTCCACCGAAGCTATAGTCGTCAAATTCATACCATAAACATCACCTCTGATAAAGAACAGGGTGGTAGGGTCAAGCAAACTGTAAGGCATATTATAAGCATAGTCGACCGCCATTTATTGTCTACCAAAGCTATAGTCGTCAAATTCATAACATAGACATCGCCGCCGACAACGAAAAGGGTGGTGGCGTCAAGTACTCCCTAAGCCCTCGTATCAGCATAGTTAACTACCATTTCCCAACCGCCAAGGCTATAATCACCAAATTCATAACATAGGTACCACTTCCGACATCGAAAAGAATCGCAAGAAATACATCTTAGCCCTTCGTATAAGCATAGTTGGCTACACTTTCCCACACACTGAAGCTATAGTCATCAAGTTCAAATCATCGGCATCACCTCAGATGACAAACAGGGTGGTAGACACTAGTACACTTTAAGCCCTCTTATAAGCACAGTTGCCCGACATTTCCCACCCACCGAAGCTATGACCACCAAATTCATATCACAGACATCACTTCCGACTGCAATCAAGGAGATGACAAGTAGGCCTTAAGCCCTGTTATAAGCATAGTTGCTCAGCATTTCCAAACCTTTGAAGTTCGGGAACATGTAACAACCGTGCACGAATGTAAAGAAAATAAAGGTATACATACAAGTGCCTTGCTAAGTTACCATTGCATGGAGGAGTGTAGGGTCTGAAATAGCACACACATACGCAGGTCGGAGGCTCAACATAGATGACAACTCCTTGTACATGAGAAAAATTGTGAAGGTGACATAGTAGCCACTTAAGATAAAACTAAAACAATGCTCCAGGATATATTGGCGACACGCCTGACAAGATGATACCTTGCACGGGCTATAGTGTGCCCGTGCCAGTCATCAGCAACACACCTGACAAGACGATGTCTTGCACGGGCTACAGTGTGCTGCTGAAAAAAAGAACTTAAAAGCAATACCATTCAACCATTAAAATTTAGACATGTCGATCGATTGTGAGAAAAATATAGATGCGGGTATGGAATGACCATACGTTGTACTCCCACGAGACGACATTTTTCAAGCCCTGCCAACAGATCGTTGACTGCACATGGTATGGACAATGTTAAATATTCTATATGTGACCAATCTGCCAAGTTCTCCCGAAGAAGTTATTACATTTGACGAAAATCAAGACATAAGACTTTCGCATGCTCCAGACTGTGTGGTGACCCGCCCCATTCTATCTGCCAGCTAGTCGTCGGCAACAACCGAAATTTCGTCTAGAGATCAGTCACCAGCTATGGTGAGTGCACCAGTTTCAAAACTATCCAGCCAAAGCAGCAAGTTAAAGACTGTCAATGTGAGCGAACCTGTACCTCTCGCTGAAAGAAACCGAGACTTCCATCCCTACCAGATTTGAACAAAGATTTAGAGGAACCATGTTTTCCAAATATGAGCATCGACGTGTTAAATACCTGTATAAGTCCTATTCCACTTACAGCAGACTTGCCAGTACTAAAAACGTGTGTAAAACACACAAATTTTTTAAGTTGCCGGCGGCGATGTCTATGTTATGAATATAGCGACTATGTATAAAATGGTTCGAAAATAACAGCCAACTATGCTTATATGTCAACTTAGGCCATACTTGACCCTGCGGTCATTTTCGAAGTCGGGGTTGATGGTTGTTATGAATTTGGTGACTGTATCTTAAACAGTTCGGTAATTACAGCCAACTAGGCTTATAAGGCATACTTGACCCGTGCGGTGGATGAGAAATGGTGGCCAACTATGCTTATAGGAGGGCTTAAGGCGTCCTTGGCCCAACACCTTGATGTTATGCTCTAACTGACACGAATTGTGGTGGGAATCCAAGATGACAGGGTGATATACATGTGCGCGATTAGCATAAATGTGTGTATGATTTGTATAGGTGTCCTTAGCATATGCGTACTCGGCATAGGTCGTAGAATATATGCCTGTAACAAGGTAGTGCATGAAGTTGCATGGGAGGGCAATGAACTCGAACATTCTTGAGACAAAATGGATGGTGCTGGCATGGAATGACGGAGCGCGTAGTGCTTGTAAATGATTGCAGAATATGGCTGACATTTGCTTAATTTCCACCGTATTCCGCCGGATTGTCCAATTGCCAGCTGCATTAAGCAAAACACATTTTTTTTGCTGTAAATTTGAGGGGAAAAAAGGGAAATTTTGAGGGAAGAAGGGAAATGTTAGGCGTTTTTGAGGAAAAAAGAGGCTATTTTTGAGGGGAGAAAGGAAAATTTCGAGGGGTACTTCTGGTCATCTGTCAGAGGCCATTGTGGCTCCTGGCCTACTAAACCCCACACCCCTGTCCTAGCTCTCTCATAACAATAACTTAATTCAATATTTAACTCAAATGTATTCTAGTCGTGGTCCGTACACTTCACACGCATTCATTCCAACGTACAAAAAACGCAGGTCAACACACACACAGGATTTTTTAATTTGTGGGGGAAGCAATGGTATGTGAATATAATATAAAAAAAATATATACAAAATCTGTATGGACAAACGTCTGGGCGGCTCTTAACATCGAGGACTTGAGAGCCAATGAGGGTGAAGTGAGGTGAGAATGGAGCAGCGCCGGAATGAAGGGGCGGGGGAAACGGGAGGTCCCCGAGAAAACACGCCGAACAGCGGCATCGTCCGGCACGATTTCCACATGCAAAAATTCGGGAGTGGCCCGACCAGGGACTGAACCCGGTTCGCCTTGGTAGGAGGCGAGCAGGCTAATCGCTCAGCCACCGCGGCCCCTTCGACTCAGAAAGAGATCTGCTTAGTACCAGAGGTGATCAGCGCCGATGGGGGTGGCAAAGTGTAGATGGTTCAGCTAAGGAATATAATATATAAGGGAACGGGAACGCCCAGAGTAAATCCACCGGCCAAGTGCATCATTTGTCACGTTTCCCATATGCGAAAAACCGGGTGTGACCCCTCGGGGAATGGAACCCGTGGTCCGCCATGTTGGAAAGCAGACCTCTGCAAGGTGCGTGACATGTATCAGGCAACAATTTGTACAACGGTCAAGTAGTCGCTGTTATAATGTCAACATTATAATGTGACCGCCCAGCTCCAGAACGAATAACAATTGCACATGTCTGAATCTAAGTAACCTTGTGGAATAGAACCCAAGTTCTTACGACCTTTTCGCGTATAATTATTAATACTATCAACTTTCTCAATGCTGCAGACTCCTCAACATACGTACATATAGGATCATTCGTAATTAAAAAGAAAAAAACACGAAGTCCATAATATAAAACACATGGGAAATGCATAAATGACGTATGACCTAATTTGAATATAAACGGAGTTACGCGCCTGTGAAATTGGAGCTGCAATGTACTTGTTCTGTAACTGTTAGTTAAAGAAAATGAAGCTCTGTTGTAGAAGGAGTGTTATCTGCCTGAAATCAGTGCTATTGAACGAAGCTGCGAAATTACTACACCAATCCGTACTGACATCAGACCCCCATCACTGAAATTACAAGGGTTCCAGCCAGTGATTGCAGTAAATGTGTTACGGGTAACAAAACTCTGACGTTATTTATTACTTATTATTCAACTGTAAGTCAAAAATAACAGAAACGGTCGCATCATTGGAAGACTAAGAGTCGTGCTATTCTACAAGAAAATCCCATATACAAGGTAGGGTACGTTGAGGCTAAAAGTACTGCATTAAACTTTAGAAATTTTATTTATTGTGTAATTTTTGTCTCAAGTATTTTTATAAGTAAGAAAACTAATTAGTTATTAGTGTATTATGTGTGCGTTTTTCCTAACCACTGACATTTTGGTTTGCGTACGAGGGCCGTAAGCGAAGGCACGTTTGTTGGCTGTTGCCATGGATACGAGTGAAATAATAGTTAAATTGTGATACAGCTCTCTCATGATGGCGCTAGTTTTAAACAAGTTTTAAGTACATAAATATATTAAACAGAGGTTCTAGCCATCTTGATTTTTCGTCAGGAAGGATGCCTACCCTGTGCGTTTGGTCTAGTAGGCATTTCGCTTGAATTTTATTAAATTTGACGAGTCCCCATTATTATACAGCCCGTCCCCTATGTGGACGAAGACGCGGCTTGGTTTACAGTAAGAATAAATCCTGTATGGTGTACACGCGCGTTTTAATAAAGATTTTAATGTGTGCTACTGCGTAGTATAAGTGCAGTGTGAACTTTATTCGTGCACATTAGGCCCGAGAGCCTACAAAGGGAAGTTTCAAGCAGGTGTCCAGGAGGATGCCAACCGAGAACCAGCAACTTCAATATCTTCCTGATTCTACGGTTATTTTGAACTCATGTAAGTCTACACTAAATTAGGGAACACAGCGACAAATCCGTTATATTAAATTAGACTCTCTTATATCGCCATATTGGATTTATGCAGAACTGAATTACCGCTAGAAACACTTATAAAGAATTGAACGCTCTAACTGAGGCTTGTTTGAACTGGAATTATTTTATTACAAATTTATTTTTTCAAGAATATTAATTTTGCAAAGAAACTTAGTTTAAAGTAAAGGACTGAACAACTGTCACGAGAGATGCTAGTGTTACTACGGGCCTATGTCAAAAGTTACATAAATGTGATGCCACACTTAGAAATTATTTAAATCAATGAAATTACTATTTTTATTATTACAATCAATACCCTATACTAATTTACTGGTGTCAAAGATGAAGTATAATAAATTAAATAATCATTATTTCCTGAAAGTCTTCAAGGTCAGATAATTTCCTTAGAGAGTAGCAGTTCTGTAGTCATCCTTCCCAGTGCCTGTATGTGTAATCTTGTCTACTGGGGAACTTCGTGATGCAATTTCCTGGCGGAGTATACTTCAGCTGGTAAGAAATGTAAAATTTGGTAAGCAGGTTCGTTGTCACTTATCCTGTCTCAAGAAGCCGGACATATTCAAACTCAAATAGAGACTCGGTGAAAGTAAACAGCTAACAACATTTTTGTACAATTTAACATTTTGTTAGATTTAAAACCCACTTTAACAAACTTTTATGTACAGCAGGGTTGTGACATAAAGATTAATTTGGCGCCGACAAAGTGTAGCGATCTGCACCTCACACATACATATTTCTTACTTTACAACATAATAACATACGTACACGCATAGAGAGAAAATATGAAGTATAATATTTTTCCTTGATGTATATTCGCGTCAGGAATACACAAACCGTACAGTTATGGTATATTCGCGGTTTCTTCACAGTTTTTGAATTTAACCTTTGGAAAATCACCCTATGTAGGACGTGGTCATTTGTTTCCTACATACGCTATGTACCACAAGCGTTTTATAGTTGTGGACATTAAACTGCAGTATTTATAGTTGAACTAAACATTTATTTATATTTTCCCTAAAAATTATATTACTTCTGTATATTATTAATAAGAATGAAACAGTTGGAAAATAAGAGTGTTGGTAACGCCTAGTAAGAAATAGTTCTTATGCAAAATATTATTACACCAAGCGCGCACGAATGCGGTGCATTGGCCTTTCTGGCGAAATATTCTAAGCTTTTTTTGCAAGCAGCGGAGGAATATCCTGGAAGTCGAACTTTAGGAGGGCTTCAGAAAAGTTGGAAGTGAACACGAACGGATTATAACAGCACATTGAATGGGCACACTAGCGGACAAGGCAGAGGCACGTGCACAGAACACCCTATCTGCAAATGTAAGGCTGGGTTCACAATCAAAATGCATACGCACAGAGTATAGAACATAACAGCAGAACATTCACACGACCAGAATTCTTGTGCGAAATTAATTTACAATCGAATACTATGCATTATTTTTAGCCAATGAAATTTCGAGACGAGTTTGACGTAATTTGGCATTGTTGGTAAATAGTGTATTTTGTTAACAGATTGTGATATTGTGTTGAAATTTTACAGCGATTTTCTAAAAAAAACTATGTTTTTGCGGTCGTAAATCCGCGAATAACCTTAAAAAATTTATTTTAGTAAACTGTTAATGTTTATTTCTCAAAATTACTATCTTGCGGCATTTATTTGTTTCTGCACAGTAACAATTCTTCCAACAACTTCGTTGGAAATTTTATACTCTGCTCTGATTGGATGTTTGCTCCATGTGCCTGCGCAATAAATGAAATATAACCAATTTCCTTAGCGTGCAATTTCAGGAATTCTTATGCACACGACCTGTTATTCGTAATATTGTGAATCAATAGATTAGAAAACATGGCGGTCAATTCTTGTGCACACGACCCATGTTCTGTGCTTATTACTGTTACACTTTTAATTGCGAACCAAGCTTAACACGCGCCGCCCCAAAAAACAGCGAACGTCGACAACAACGCGGGCAGAAGGAACCGGTGCATTCGACCGCCCGCCCTCTTTTTCTTTCTGCTTCCGGTGCGAAACGACTGGTGACAATAGGACGACGTTAATGGTCTCAAAAAACACTACCGTCATACATATTTCCCATATTGGACGGAAGCGAGATGGGGCTGGGAGGGCGCGCACGAAGGAAACAATAGAATTCGCGCACCATTCATCGCCGACAACAGCATGATATGNGGCAAAAAAAAGTCATGACAGGAATGCAACCGGCATTGAAAGTTATCATCATCGCTCAGCACAGCGTAGGGGTTTTCCCGGCGAAACTGAAGGGCGTAAAAATTCGGCCACTTATAGATATGTCCCCCCTCCCCCAACCCACGGCGAGGTGCGGTTTGGATCCCCGAATGCCAGGCTCCTGTAAATCACAATAAAATATCGAAAACCCGGGGAGAATCTGGTGTGATTTCCATGCTAAAAATAACTTCCCTTAAGGCTCCGGCCTACCTGGCGCTTGCACTGCGTGGCAGTGTGTTTGAAATATACTGTTACGCGCTCACTGCTTCGCATCCCGCGCGAGAGAGTGGAAGTGAAGGACAGCAGTTATATGATAGCAGCGGTAGCAAGTCAATGGAATGTTTTGAATTACAGGGGCGCGCTAAACCAAGAGTCACGAATATATTACCAAGAAGCGAGCTGACACGATAATACTTTTGCAGCGCACGATTCTGACCTTGATTGCATTGAGTTTCTGTATTTATTTGAAGAATGTTCTAGTACAGGGGTGGCGAACCTTTATGTATCAGAGTACCATTTTTTCTAAAGAAATGTTCGATGAGGCCATAGACGTGCCGTCAGATAATTTTAACTTAGTGATTATTAGAANACCATTTTTTCTAAAGAAATGTTCGATGAGGCCATAGACGTGCCGTCAGATAATTTTAACTTAGTGATTATTAGATAAATAATAATACTAAACACTATCTACTCAAAACTCTTTATTTACTACCAAAAATACATTTTGCAATGTCAAATAATAAATGTTTCAGTTGTACGCATAATTCAAATTACATTAGTGTGACTTCTGTTGTTGCAGATTAGATGACAAATAATTTATATTAGGGTTGTAAGATGTTACTTTTAGCAGAATGCATGCTGAACTGGAGTCATCTGTCAAACGGTTTCTAAGCGAGTCTTTAATGTTATTCATCTCTGAAAATAATGACTCGCAGGCATAGGTAGATGAAAATATGGTTAAAATAGCACGAGCCAGCTTCTTCAAACAGTTAAATGTGTCTGGAAACGAATTCCATGTTTCCAAAATTTTGATACTGGCATTTTTACTTATATTGCTTGACAATCTTTCTGTTTCAATTAATTCCAACTCTTTCCTTGCTTCAATAAATTTTTGAATCCATATTGAACTAGACTGGAAATCAATCAGCTGCATTTCAAATTCTTCAATTTCCAACCAATCGAATGGGGACAAATTCAGTTTATCAAATGAAGTCACATCAGGGTACATAATAAACTTTAGTGTTTCCGATAATTCTCTGAACTGAGAAAATCTCGCTGAGAATCCCTTGATTGAAGAATCAATTACAGAAATAAATTCTTCAGTTACTTCTCCACCTGGTTTCTCATGTATATCTAAATGGTTGAAATTTTTTTTCAAGTTTGGGAAATACTTGTAGTTTTTTGTAGTAATATCGTTCCTGAAAACATGTAGTTTAGCATCAAAAGCGCGAATGAGATCTATCATGACGATAATTGTTTTATTTGTGCCTTGAAGCTTTACGTTCAATTCATTGAAATGTTGGCATATGTCTGTAAAAAACATCAATTTTGAAAGCCACATAACATCCAACAACTCTGGGTATTGTTCAATTTTTCCCTCATTTTGCACAAACAGTCTGATTTCTTCCAAGCAGTCAACAAATCTTTGAAGTACGTTCCCGCGGCTCAGCCAGCGAACATTATTATACATCAGTAAGCCATTATATACCGAGTTGACTTCATTCAACAAAGCATCAAACTTTCGCTTATTTAAAGCGTGCGACGATATGAGGTTGACTATTTTTGTGACTACCGCCATTACCTTATCAAGAGATGTTAAACCACTCTTAGCACACAAGGCTTGTTGGTGAATTATGCAGTGGAATTCAAGAATCGAATGTCCTACGTCTGTTTGAAATAAACTTATGAAACCATTTTTTTTGCCCACCATACTTGGAGCACCATCAGTTGTGACTGAAACAATTTTTTTAAAATCAATTTCTTTCTCAGCAAGCGAATTTTTAACAGCCGTACAAATATCTGTGCCCTTTGTAGTTGTTAGCAACGATGTTATCGCAATTAATTCTTCCTTAATGATGTTTCCTACGCAATATCGAGCAAAAACAGCTAAACGTGCAGATTTAGTAATGTCAGTACTTTCGTCAATGCATAGCGATATAAAAGGAGCGGAGTTAATGTCAATTTTTTGTTGATCTGTTATATTTTCGGCCAGTTTTAAGATTCTTTCCTTTATTGTATTTCTAGATAGAGGAGTATCTTTAATGCGCTGAATTATCTTATCTTTATTATCGAAATCATCAAAAAGTGAGGGCGCGCATGCTAACCAGGCTTCCTTCAAAAACTCTCCATCTTGAAAAGGTTTACTATGCCGAGCAATGACATTTGCAGCCGAGTAACTTGCCGCGCTCGTATGACAATTTTTGCCAACATATTTAATCATAGACGTTGACTGTTTATTTCTGTCTTTCATTGCACTTGCAATTAATTCCTTTTGCACTGGTTCGCTTTTTTGACTAAGAGATTTGTGATTTGTTTCAAAATGCCGTTTTACAGACGATGTTCTACATACCACTGTACCAGAACATAAAACACACACCGCTTTGTCGCCTTTACTTATCATGCCATATTTTTCAGTCCACCAAGTTTGAAATTCTCTATTACACTTACTATCTTGCCCTTTTTGTTTTTTTGCTGAACTAGCCATGGTAAATAATAGTTAAAAATCAACTTTAAAATACAGTTGTGTCAACGAAATTGAACGAACGAAAACGTCAACAAACTATGCGTCATTAGCAATTGTAGTCCACGACGTAACTAAGGCAAGACAATAACAAACGAGCGCGCTTTCCGCCCGCCGCCCCGCGCACCGCACCCGTTCACTCCTTAGCGTAGGTCCGTAGGATCACTCGCGCGCGTTCGTTCCTAATATAATACTGATACCTCCCTATTTGCGCTATGGCGTATAAGTCTGTATCTGCTCTCTGCGTAGGGCGCCAGCAATGGATGCTAGTCCTCAGTGATAGGGCGTGTAAATATGTTGACACTACTGTTCGTAGTTCAAATTTACCAAATGAATTTGAACTTCCTTGAGAGTTCACGTATGTCGTTTTATTTTTCGCTTAACAAGGTTCTTCACACTTGCTGCATGTCTCTACTTAGCTTGTCTCGAGGCGCTGGTTCGTCTCTCGGCTGGGGCTGACTCCGCTCCGGTGTCGAACTCGGGGCTGCTTCGTCACCTCGTCGGGAGGCTGCGACAGTTCCTCGCAGATTGGTCTTGGCGTCGTGATGCCTTCTCTCGAACTCCACTCCTCCCGGCTCCACTCCTCTTTCCTCGACTCGCGTACGCCGACTCACTCCCTCCGCGTCTGTGGTAGAACTGACCTCTTCTCGTCTGCTCCTCCGCCGTTTTATTAGCCCGTTAGCCATATTAAAACGCCTCATCTCGCACGTGGCTGGGGGCTGAACGCCGCGCCCTTGGTCGTAAACACGTGTTCGGCGCTGCGGCTATCCGCACGTGGTCTCAGCGGCGCCGGCGATTTTGGCATTAAAGTTTTATGGCTTCGCCCACCACGTGCTCGAGTGGGATACCCGGCCCCAGTTGTATAGGGCTTAGCGTCCCCCTTTCCGCTGCGAGACACACGTGTTCCTTCCTTCCCGGAATTCTGGTGTTATTGTTCCAGCACGCTCGCCAAAGCTATTAGCTGGTTTTTGGCAGTAGCCAGCCTGCGAGAGAAATGCAGCTGTGGGCTGTGAAACCTTTTAACGTTTTCGACGCAGCTGCGAGAGGCTGTGCCTTCTCGTCGCGGCGGAATCCTGGCGTCATTCTTCTGGCACGCTCGCCGAACCCTTAGCTGGTTTATGGCGGCTGTTCGCGTTTCCTTGTCGTTGCGAGTTTCGACAGTGTGTGCCTGCTGACGGAAAAATATATCTCGGGATGCAGAATGCATCAATACGTCATAGTGAACTTTGTTATTTTAAACTAAAATGCAAACCTTTTGATCCGTGGCGTGGCGTGCCCAAAATATTGTTTCGCGTGCCATCAATGGCACGCGTGCCATTGGTTCGCCATCCCTGTCCTACATGAAGGTCGCAGGCGGCATGGGCACCACACAGCAAGTGTGTCGAGTACTGAGGCGGGCCCACTTCCTCAGGCGGCTGGCAATAGAAGACTGCAGCGACGCCAACGACCTGCTGGCGTGCGTCGCCAGTCACGCACGCAGCCTCAGGAGCCCCGCCATGCTGCCATGCCGAGGCTGGCCTGCACAGAGGGCAAGAGATATGCTCTGGGAGGCGGAGCGGTGCCCTGTCGTCTGCCACTGTGCAGATGACCGACTGCAGGTAGCCGCGTACTCCGCCACCAAGTCAGGGCTGAAGTATCTGCGCCAGTGCATAGCACTATGTGGTTTACCCAACTTGGACAGACTTTAAACCAATATTGACTATACCCTAATACCTGAAGTGGAATACGAACCTGGACTTGCCGTGTACGTGAAATCTCGCAAAACCGATTGGACTTGAGAACAATGTTGAGACTATTTATTATATCTTAAGTGTCATACGAAACAAGATATGTAATACGTGCTTTCTAGACACTACAGACGATCTTTGAATCGCAGCGATAAGTCTTAACAACCAATGTATTTAAATTTTAAAGCATAGTATGATAACAAAATGCAGCTCTCAACCCTTGCAAAGCAGTTCACGTGTGGCAAATAAGCATATATTTAGAGAGCATAAAATATTTCAACATACCGAAAGAGAACTGAAGTTGTCGCTATATTGCACAATACGAAACAAAGTCAAACATGTTAAGATAAAGCAGTTGGTAGGACGTCAGATTATTTTTAAAGTGGAGAATGTCAAACGCTCAAAGCTCGGGTTCGATTCCCCTCCCACCAGTCAATTTTTTTCCGTTAGTAATATTTCCTTTTGCGACAAAATAACTGTACTTAATTTACTTTACGTAGGAATGGTTTTTTTTTAATCAATGAAATTACAATACCATTTTTAACACAAATGTTGAGACGATATTTTTTCCGTCTCGTGTTCAAGAGCTCCAATTCCCTATAAAAAGTACATCTCGTTACATATTTTCGCCTGCCAGTTATTAAATTCAGCTGTGGACGTTTCTCGTAACTTTGCCGAATAGTTTGGAACAGTACTGGAAGACCACCGTGTATGCTACCTCGTCTACGGTGAAAAATGCGTAGCGGATTCGGCGCCCGACGTCAAGTGGGCCTTCGAAGCAGCAGCGAGTCGACCAGCACTGTGGCCGCCTCAGCTTCAGCAATCCAACTACCGAAAGCGCCCGCGTTTCCAGCCCGACCAGACAAAAGACTGATGTGCCGCACTACTGTTGGCTACGCCTTGGTGACGTCAGCGGTGTTGCCAAGAATTGCAGGTTGAAGAGAGAAAATTCTCATGATAGAAAATAAAAGACTATCGCCATGTACAGGTACCTGTATTTCTGAGAGTCCTCTATTTCAAAATACATTTTTTCCTATTGGTTAAAATTGAATGCACCGAATTAAATGCTGAACACCCCGTTGCCAAATCTATTACATGTGAAGTAGTGTCGAGGGGTGAGGTAAGGGTTTTAAATAAATAGGCATGCATTCTTAAAGCTGGTGTCCTTGGTTCTCAGACTCTGGAAGTGTTCACAACGGAATTAAGTATTTTAATATTTGAGGTTTTTGTAAATAGTTGTAAATGTAGAAGAAAGGTAGAAAATTTGTATGTGTTAGGCTTTGGCCAAAATGTTTTTAAATTGAAGTTTTGTTAAAAAGGGAAAAATAAATGTAAATTTTGGGGATGATACTTTGAAAATATATCAAAGAAATGTAATGCTGTGAGATCGTAGATGATATTATAAATATTTTTTGTATCAATTTTGATAGATTTTTAGCTAAATATTTTATTTATATATGTAAATATCGCTTTCTGTAAAATATTATGAAATATTGTATTAAAAATTTGGTATAATAGTATTTATATAAAAAGATTCAAGCAAAATATTTTAAGTTTTGTAATTGTGCATTCTTTTTTAAATTTCCTATTAAATATTTTCAATTAAAATCACGCAAATAATAAAGTTTGAAAGGTTTGAGCAAACATGTCAGGGCACGTTTGTGAGACGAGATAGTGCAGACCAATATAAAATTATCACCTTTCTGCGTTATGCTGATGGGGTTTCTTCGGGGGTGTTTCCAAAGTCTCCAGCCGACATGACGTAGAGGTCGAGTCAACGTTACCTTATACTGGCTAGTATGGTACCCGTCGTGGCCAGCGTATCGAGTTGCAGGATATGTTTCCCCAAAATTTTCGCCTATGGGCAAAATTGCCC
>NQII01004412.1:67646-105674 GCA_002778355.1 Clitarchus hookeri
CCACGCACATGCGTGGCGCCAACTCACGTAAAGACTGTCCACGATGAAGTGAGCACTTTTGAAATCGACCGTAGAAAATTGCCACTGCTTCTACCTGCATATATTAACGAGCGCACTGAGTGACATGCGCCCAGTAAAGTTGGTAACGATGGAGGGAAAGTAGTTCCGAGCCCTAACGTCAAATTAAAAGTGTTAGGTAACCATTCGTGATAACGTTAATTATTGATTTCGCTTTCACAGTTTCATTTGACCAATGCATGAATAAAGTGAAGAGTCCCATGGCAGTGTCAATTTTACACAACGCACAATAATACACAATCCGGATTGAACCTGGAGTGGACTGAAGAATCCCCGATTGAAATGTTACCATAAACATATCCGGACTGGACTGAAGTAGGAGTGGAGTGTAGAACCAACTCCAGTTGGCAAGGTGGAATGGAGTGTAGAATCCGGATTGAAAATTTAGTCTAAACACTGCCTATAGGAGTCAACTGGGACTGGGAGCAAAACAAATGCCGCATTTTGGAAGTGTATTTTTCGCATGTTTACACGTATGGAATAGATAAAAATATTTAGTGTATGTTTTTATTGCAGACTTTAATTTTACACATATTTAATGCTTGTGCTGTAACAACTCATATCGAACGTTTTCTCTTAGCTATTTTTCAATTGTAATTAATGTGACACAGACAAGTAATTTTATTTTGGTTTCTCATTCTTTTGTTTATTATGGCAAGAATACGAAGGGTATTTATTACTTTCATGCACTGCATAATTTTTTANGGTTTCTCATTCTTTTGTTTATTATGGCAAGAATACGAAGGGTATTTATTACTTTCATGCACTGCATAATTTTTTTTATACTGTGCATTATTTTTAAGTGTGTGTTATTCCGACTATAGGGATAATATGTTTTGCATTCAGAGGCCATAAGCTACATGGAATTTGTCGACAGTTTCAATGACAACGTATTACGTGTCATAGAATCTGTGCGCTAGCTTTATTGTGATAGGCGGGTTTTTCGAACACGTCTTTAAGTTAATTATTTTGAGGAAGTTTAGCCAACTAGATTTTTTGCCAGGCAGGACGCCGACCCTGTGGGTTTGGCCAAGGAGGCTTCAATTAAATTTAATTGTGATATTTCACGAGTCCGCCGTATATAACACGCTGCCCCGATGCGGCAAATACGTGTTTGGTCAACGTAGAGGAGAAAGCATGTTCCGGACGACGCACGCGTGTGTTAGTAAGAAATAGTGATAGTGCGAAATATTATTAAACTACAGTAGGCTCGCAAATGCAGTGTTTTGTCTCTTTGGAGTAAATTTCTACACTAGTTAAGCTTTGTTTGCATGAGACTGAAGGATTGCCTGAAAGTACAACTTTAACAGTGCTACAGAAAAGTTTCCTGTTACCATTAATGGATTATAATTTTTTTTTTCTTCTGAAACTCTGTTTAAGTATATACTACGCGGTACCAGATTCCATAAAGGCTTGTGCAAGGTCTGCNTTTTTTTTCTTCTGAAACTCTGTTTAAGTATATACTACGCGGTACCAGATTCCATAAAGGCTTGTGCAAGGTCTGCCACAGCGGTCGTTATACCGGCTAGTTTGGTACCCGTCATGGCCAGATTTCATACCAGGTCTGGAAATAGGACCTGTCCTATTTTTTCGTGGCAGATTCCATACCGGCTTTTGTGCCTGAACCAATCACATTGCAGTTTCGGAGCGTAGGGCGCTCCCCGTGGCTACTGTTTGAAAACAACTCGAAAAAGACGCCTCAGTCTTGATTCCACGCCCGTGAGGTTCAAACTCTTTCAAATGGATTTAAAAATCGATAAGACGAATAATATTGGCGATGACAACTTTCAATTACTTGTAAAAACCACACAAAATATTTAAAACATCAGCATTTTAATACGATAGGCTTTAAAAGAATGCACATACTTACTGCATTCAAATACATCTGTTGTAAGTTCGAAACTCCATCGGAATATTTTTCTAAAATGTCAAGTGCGGAAAGTTACTTAGTAAGTCAAGACAAAATTTACATTTTCCGAACTGTTACAAATGTTCTTCAAAATTAAAAATAATACTCTCGGGCTCACGTGACTTGACATCCATCATTTTTGAAAAATGAATGAAATTGTGGCAGTAAGCATGGAACTGATTTGAAGGTCAACAGTAATAAAGCAATATTAATGTTTGCTAGCTAGTTTTTCAATATGACACAAGTTACTGACTAGTAGTAATTCTATGAATGTGTACATATTTACAACGATACATACGCTGCGCACCCACCAAGTGTGCAAAATATTAGTAGGTCAAATGCTGACATGTAAAATACTCGCATACCTGCTGGTATACCGGCTCGTGCAGCAGGTCGCGTAGAAGCTTGTAAGACGCAAGTACGGCAGCACGTAAATTGCCCATTCATGGTTACTTCCAACGTTACTGAAGCCCTGCTAAAGTTCTACTCTCGGNAGTACGGCAGCACGTAAATTGCCCATTCATGGTTACTTCCAACGTTACTGAAGCCCTGCTAAAGTTCTACTCTCGGGCTATTCCTACGCCCCAAGCTAAGAAAGCTTAACTAAGTCTAGATAGAAAATTACTCCAAAGGAGCAACGCACCTCATTCGTGCACACTCAGGTTAATAATATTTTGCACGAGAACTATTTCTTACGAGACATTACCAACATACATATTTACTCCTTGTTTTTATTCACGTTNATAATATTTTGCACGAGAACTATTTCTTACGAGACATTACCAACATACATATTTACTCCTTGTTTTTATTCACGTTAACTATAAATGAAATACTAGAATTAATACATACAGTATAAGTAAAAGTTCAATTTATCAAAAGTAAGATACTTTTATGTTAACAGAAGTACAAAGTTCTTGTGATACACGATATATTAAAAAAAAAAAACCAAACACGAAACACATGGTGTGATTTTTCAAAGGTTTGATTTAAAAAAAGTGTGAAGAAAACGCGAATAGACAATACTATCGGCTTTACTGTCTGGCGACCTTAGTAGACAGCATCAGAGTCGCCAGATAGAACGCAACCCGAGAATGTACGCGCGCTCTTAGGCGGTCGCATTCCCTCCTTGGAACAGACTCGCTTTATTGGTCGTAACTTTTATACGAGGGCATTGCATACCGACGACGCCATCGGCATGGGGCTAAGGCAGCCAGCTCTCACCGGGCCAGTTTCACGCCACCACGGGCGGGATCAAATAACGGCATTTCGGATAGAATACGCAGCCATTACGTCACAAAGGNCTCACCGGGCCAGTTTCACGCCACCACGGGCGGGATCAAATAACGGCATTTCGGATAGAATACGCAGCGATTACGTCACAAAGGTACAGTGAGTAAAGAGATTTGAGCGGCTCTTAACAGCGAGGTCTTGAGGGCCGAAGAGGGTGATTGAGGTATGGAGCAGCGCCGGAATGAAAGGGCGGGAGAGACGGGAGATCTCCGAGAAAACCCCGCGACCAGCGGCATCGTCCGGTACGATTCCCACATGCGGATTTCTGGGAGTGACCCGGCCGGGGATTGAACCCGGTTCGCCTCGATGAGAGGCGAGCAGGCTAACCGCTCAGCCANCCCGCGACCAGCGGCATCGTCCGGTACGATTCCCACATGCGGATTTCTGGGAGTGACCCGGCCGGGGATTGAACCCGGTTCGCCTCGATGAGAGGCGAGCAGGCTAACCGCTCAGCCACCACGGCCCCGTAGGTACGGTCGGAGAATGTTCAGTTTCGAGGTGCTCGCTGGTCCTGCAAAGGTAGCTGGCGTTCGCCCACTGCTATACACTCTCTTCGTTGTACGCACAGGAACCAATAACTACCGTAAAGACAGGGTATGCTGTAACCACTCATTCCATACTTGGTGTGTCGTTTTAGTGTCTAATGTTGAAACAAGATACCAAACTTGTACCGCCAAGAGCAAACTACGTTTTGTCTAGCAACCGTTGCCAGTCTCCACTATGGTAGTAACTGCTAAGTCGGCACAACAATCATGGTTTTAACAGTAGTTTGCAATGGACAGTATTAAATTTGTATTGTAACAAATTGCCTACGACGCGACGTATCCAAGTTCGTGATGGATAGAAGTGTTTATAAAGAACTAATTTCAATGACTTAATTTATTAAAAATAATAAAATAAAGTACACAAGGCTTTTACTTATNGTGTTTATAAAGAACTAATTTCAATGACTTAATTTATTAAAAATAATAAAATAAAGTACACAAGGCTTTTACTTACAAAATACAACTGTTTATCCCTACCATCAGCAGTTATTACTATTCATGTCAGTGAGAAAAATTTGTATGCCAATCCCAATTATGACTGAAGCCCTTATCACCGTCTTTAAACTAGCTACAGTCAGTTAATCTTCACTTATTAGTTACAAATATACTATCAAAATGTCCACTGGCATGCATTAACATNACTAGCTACAGTCAGTTAATCTTCACTTATTAGTTACAAATATACTATCAAAATGTCCACTGGCATGCATTAACATCATTCCAAATGTCCGCCACTCGTGCATAAAGTCCAGTTTCCTACAGTCCAGCCGGTCAGTTTCTTCTCTGCTCTCCCGATGATCGTACACTGCACTCGCTGGTGATCGCACCATCGCCAGTCGTCCGATGATCGCTCGCACACACACACACACACTNGATCGTACACTGCACTCGCTGGTGATCGCACCATCGCCAGTCGTCCGATGATCGCTCGCACACACACACACACACTCGGCACTA
Source organism: Clitarchus hookeri (assembly GCA_002778355.1). Classification (NCBI taxonomy): domain Eukaryota; kingdom Metazoa; phylum Arthropoda; class Insecta; order Phasmatodea; family Phasmatidae; genus Clitarchus; species Clitarchus hookeri. The sequence goes on from NQII01004412.1 coordinate 72,429, forward strand.
ATGGTCATTCAAGACTGCTAACACAGAGGCACGACGCGGCTTATATAGGTNCACACACACACACACACTCGGCACTAATGGTCATTCAAGACTGCTAACACAGAGGCACGACGCGGCTTATATAGGTGAGATGATCTAGCCCAGGAGGTTCTTCGCGCCTCAAATCGCGCCGAGGGAGGTGATGAGCAAAACATTCGCGCAATGGCTCTCAGTCTCAAGCCGCTCATTCTTCTAGAGATGGAATGTCAGTCGTACAGTTAGTTATCGCGGACCGTGTGGTGGCTCTGCGTCCTCCCCTCACTCACGGCGGGTACCGGTGACGTCATCCTGGAGAGAAAACTGCTTGGCAAGTCCGAGGGAAAGGGAACGGAGGCGAAGCAGACGGACGCAACAATATTGTTACAATTTTCTCAAAAGCCAGTGGGCTAAACCAGGTTCGTTAAAGGATGGAGGTCATAATTAAATAAAAGAGTTAATTATAAATTCCTAATTTATTTAAAATAACTACAACCAAAAATTCTCTCGACTCAATACCTCACAATCAATTGTTATCCCTAGCTATGTACAATTAATGAATAAAATCAATACAATTTACAATTACCTCGAAGAAACTAATGTAATTAAATAACTAAAATCAATCCCTGTAAACAGTGTATCAAAGTTATTGANGTAATTAAATAACTAAAATCAATCCCTGTAAACAGTGTATCAAAGTTATTGAATTACTTTATCAATTATATGTCCATATTTGACAGCTACAATATTTACAATAAAGTTCGTATCTCATGTTCATTCAGTCCCACCTTAGCTAAATCCAGATCACAACAGTACGCAATGTTCTGGAGTTCTCCGAGTGCCCTCATGCACAGTAGTCTTCACTCGTTGGGTTTCACTCCCTCTCGTCCGTTCACACCAAACACCTCGTCCGCCGTCGTCTCGCAATCTCCCATCTTCGTCTGCCTTCTTCACCGATGTCCCTCGCCGCACTCGACTTCGTTCGATTACTGCACTCAGCCTGAAGGCTTTTGCCAAGACTCCCGACCCTGGGGCCGCTGCAATATTTACTGAGTCGTAGACAATCGCCCAGAAATTTCTCTAAATGCCGCGTTGCGCCGAGGGTCCTAGTTCCCAGGATATTATTGTGCATCCTCTAAACTCGTCGGCATATCCAGGAGGGGGGGGAGGAGCTGTGACACCAGTCAGGTCGCTGCTGTCAATCATTCCCCCGGCGAGCAGGTCTGCCTGGGGGAGGCNGGGGGAGGAGCTGTGACACCAGTCAGGTCGCTGCTGTCAATCATTCCCCCGGCGAGCAGGTCTGCCTGGGGGAGGCGAGGGTCGAGGAGTGTACCCCCATCCCCCAAGCCGGACCGCGCATGGAGCTCGCGCCTCGTTCGTCAGTAGGCGCGTAACAATATTATGTAGCTGCAGCCGTTACCCATGACGTTACTGTTACAACTTCACACACCCTAAAATTGTTTGGTTACCACGCTGTTGACAATCAGCAGATCTTGCTTTGATATAACACCGCCTTCGCGATAATTCGACGTCGTTTCTCTAGTGTAGTATTTCCAAATAAAGTATGCGAGTTTTTAGCAATTAAATTGCATTTGCACTTGAATTCAAGGTCACAATCAGACATCGACAATGTTACTCAGGCACTATGCAACCACTTGTTCGTTTGCTTGTCCATTGGTTGTTTGCTCAGTTATTTGAATTGCCATTACTATTTAAAGAGGAAAAATTACATTTATCTTCCAAAAATCTTTCCTTCCAATATACGCAAAGAGAATTCGCGATATTTTCCAACAACTCACATAAATGTTATATTCATAATCTTTATTCTCGATACAGCTCATAATGAATGTTAGCCAGAGGAAATGAGTTACGAAATATTTCCCTTTCAAAACTGTGCTATTGGGTCCCTTCCTTTAATACTGAATATTAATTGAATGTAAAAAATTATGTGTTTAAACAATTTATGTGTTTTGCAGTGTTCATTTACGAAAATTGTGTTAGTCCGGGAATGATAATAACCAAAACTCCACATCAGAGTAATAAGTATATGGGCAAATAACAGTGTTTCATTTAAAATTACCTAAATCATACACACAATGCATTCGTTCCACACCAACCGTACGCACATGAGTAGCACTCGTTGNCATTTAAAATTACCTAAATCATACACACAATGCATTCGTTCCACACCAACCGTACGCACATGAGTAGCACTCGTTACATTCATGTCCACGCGCCATCATTTTTGTAGCTCATCTCGTTCGCCATCGCTGCATTCATGAGATCGTCAGTGCGAATCACGGGTGGAAAACCACTGTTCACAAATAACAAATCACATCTGACATTGTCGCACGGTTGGAATGAATTAAGACGACCCAATCGGGGCTGAAACCAATATAAATATTGGCAGTATCCATAGACGAAATAGGCTATGTTATAAACGAGTAACATATCAACATTGATTACAATTTTCTCAGTAAATGGAGAACTTAAGTGAATCATGCCAAGAGAAGAAAAAAGAGAGCTAAAGAAAAGAGGGCAAGGAAAACAACAACAAACGGCATGCAAAACAAAAACAAGAACTGAGCTTTGTTTAGTTGCAGTATATTTTTGCCTTAGCAAAGCAATTTTTATTTTTAGAGTGTAGCGACTTTTNGAACTGAGCTTTGTTTAGTTGCAGTATATTTTTGCCTTAGCAAAGCAATTTTTATTTTTAGAGTGTAGCGACTTTTTCATTCCAGTTTTTGAAGTAAAATCTTTACTTACTTTTATTGACGTACTTCCCCAAACACACGGAGACGTATTCTATACTTGTCATGCGGATTTGGCTGCATCTCTGAGGCAAATTTACCTTACATGAAAATGTACTTTTTCTTCATCCGTATTCAAGTAGTTTTTCTAGCAAAAATGGTTGCAGTGAGGCTCTGCATACTCAATTCAAGAGCGTGAGTTGAGTTCCGGTATCTCCGTTCGAAATGCCTTAACCTCTTGGTAAAAATAGGATAACCTTCTTAAACATTTNTCATTTAAAATTACCTAAATCATACACACAATGCATTCGTTCCACACCAACCGTACGCACATGAGTAGCACTCGTTGTCCACGCGCCATCATTTTTGTAGCTCATCTCGTTCGCCATCGCTGCATTCATGAGATCGTCAGTGCGAATCACGGGTGGAAAACCACTGTTTACAAATCACATCTGACATTGTCGCACGGTTGGCATGAATTAAGACGACCCAATCGGGGCTGAAACCAATATAAATATTGGCAGTATCCATATACGAAATAGGCTATGTTATAAACGAGTAACATATCAACATTGATTACAATTTTCTCAGTTAATGGAGAACTTAAGTGAATCATGCCAAGAGAAGAAAAAAGAGAGCTAAAGAAAAGAGGGTAAGGAAAACAACAACAAACGGCATGCAAAAAAAAAAAACACGAACTGAGCTTTGTTTAGTTGCAGTATATTTTTGCCTTAGCAAAGCAATTTTTATTTTTAGAGTGTAGCGACTTTTTCATTCCAGTTTTTGAAGTAAAATCTTTACTTACTTTTATTGACGTACTTCCCCAAACACACGGAGACGTATTCTATACTTGTCATGCGGATTTGGCTGCATCTCTGAGGCAAATTTACCTTACATGAAAATGTACTTTTTCTTCATCCGTATTCAAGTAGTTTTTCTAGCAAAAATGGTTGCAGTGAGGCTCTGCATACTCAATTCAAGAGCGTGAGTTGAGTTCCGGTATCTCCGTTCGAAATGCCTTAACCTCTTGGTAAAAATAGGATAACCTTCTTAAACATTTAAAATTTCGCGTGTGCATTACGTCTAAAACGCCAAGTTCGCAATGTAGTAGAATGTTTGTATGCACATCACTGTAAAAAATTTACTGGTAANCATTACGTCTAAAACGCCAAGTTCGCAATGTAGTAGAATGTTTGTATGCACATCACTGTAAAAAATTTACTGGTAAACTTCCTAAACTGTAATGGAAGTTTATGAGCTATAAACCGAACTGAAATAATACCACACATCAAGCTGCAGATATAAGAATATTTAGCGTCGCTACTATACAAAGTTGGGAACTTCACTACTACGTATTTGACGGTTTCCTGAGCAAATGTAGGAACGCTACAATGAATGCATACGAGAAACAATGACCATTTCCGCTTTCTCACGAAGCGTATACACTGGTATGGTAAATTTTCGAATAATTTATTGAGTGTACGAACACATTAACGAATATATCTTAAAGTTTGCGACAATTTACACTGCCTTTCAAAATGACATCGCTCCACATTCATAACTGTAAGACTTTTCTATAGGTCTTCTTATAAATGGCAGAAGAGAGATTGCGTTCTTCTCCAAGATAATTAAAGTGTAATATAATTCTATAAAGAAAAAATGATTTTGTGAGAACGTGGGAACCTTACTCGCGTACATTGCTTTAACAACTAAAGAAAGCAAAATTAATTTAAACTTAAATATGTAATCTTACTAGGTACTTTCACATTATCAATTATTCACCTCAGGTCAACATAAAGCAGCGCGTATAAGGACTCAGCAGATCCAACCGCTCGTAACGAAGCAAAATGACGCTATAGAGTAGCGCTGTTGCCTGTTTCATGTGATACGGCCTTAGTTTAAAAAAAGCTGGTAAGTGCGCCGCAATCAACTTACTACTCCATTTCGGGGACTGATTTTGTTGACGTCACCCACCTGTTACCAATNTGGTAAGTGCGCCGCAATCAACTTACTACTCCATTTCGGGGACTGATTTTGTTGACGTCACCCACCTGTTACCAATAGGTCTGGTTAGTTAAATACGAGCTCTCCATTAATTTACACTGTAGCGGAGTTAAAAATTGTTTTTGAAGCCACATTTTATTACGTTCGAATTTATGTAAAGGAAAACGCTGCTGTAGTGGTAGGATCCGTAGGGTAAAATATGTCAAGAGAATATTCGTTAGACAAAAAAAAACTAGCAGAAGCATGCAATCCAAACTGAAGCAGTTTTAGGTGTAACGGTGCTTGATCTGCTGCCCCAATATGTGTAAATGAACAATAAATTTCATTTACTGGCAAGAAAAAATAATACCTAGTGACCTGTATACATAGTTTTAGTATATACTGCCATATCTCACATAACATAAGCACCCAACGTTTAGATTTTTTTTTCCCCAGCTTCACATTTCTACAAGACAAAAAAATTGCTTGCTTCCCTTCTTTCCTGATAACATAGCGGGGTAAAAGTTTTGCCAGTCTCTAAAGAAGAGGGGCCACGGTGGCTGAGCAGTTAGCGCGCTCGCCTCCCACCAAGACGAACAAGGTCCAGCCCCCGGCCGGGTCGCTCCCAAATTTTCGCAAGTAGGAATCGTGCCGGACGATGCCGCTGGTCAGTGGGTTTTCTCGGAGATCTCCCGTTTACCCTGCCCATTCATTCCTGGGCTGATACCTACTCACCTCGTCTCACCCTCATCTGTTCTCAAGATCTCGCTGATAAGAGTCGCAAAATCTCTTCGCCCTCTTCACTCACTCTAAAGGAGGACGCACAGTATCAAAAGTGTTCTGAAGTGAAAACAAATCGTTGTATTTGATTTTCTTGCGTTTATCAGAGCCTATTTCACTCCCGTCAGCGCGTATCGCGACGCGCCTTACGTTACACGTAACATACTCTCGGACATGCAGAATGGAAAATTAACTACGTCGAACGTTTCTGCAGCTGGTGTGGTGAATCGTAAGCCAGGGTTCAGAGTGGAGGTCCCTAGAGAAGTTTACTTCCAACTGAGAATCCTTCTGAAGCTTCCACCGTGAATATGCGGCTAAGGCGTTAACATCTTGACTGAGAGAATGCTGATTCGAACCTCGAGTGAATCAAGGATGAGAGTGCGATTATCACAAGTGTGTGTTAGTTGAGCACGTAAGCCGTCCCTCGATTGGCGTTCCGACTTAAGAGGAATCCCAAGTAAACAATGTTAAATGCCTCAAGATCTCGTCCATTAGGAAGCATTGCGAAGGCGATAGAAAAAACTATAAACAAGCATCGCGTGTGTTCTGTTTCCGAAAGACTTTCAAGCAATGACTATAGGATTTTAATTCATCAATTTGTTCAGAAAAAAACGCAGCATTGTCGCTTAAAACACTGTTGTACAGAATAATAAATATCGTAAACAGAGGGCTACATACAGCGATTATTGCTGACTTTGGCACTATTTTTTTCCTACGACCACATTTATGTTTCAATAATCAAATTTATGAATGGGCGACAAAATATTGACTTTCATTTCTGTCCTAAAAAATATTATGTACAAAAATGTTATAGTTTTTTGAAAATTATACCACACAACTGCTTAAAATGAGATCCAAATGACGACTAGGGAGGCCCTTTAAAGACGTTTAATTGGCTAAAAATATTTTCTAAATGTTTAGCATATTACATTTATTTTTGTTTTTATATGAAATAATGTCCTGAAAGAACGAGTTTATAGGAATTATTTATTTATATCTTTCTTTGTACAAATAACAAAATATAACAAAATTAATACGTAATCTACAGCATAAAATAATTTTTAATATTATTATAAAGAAATGAAAAAAAATTCTTGTGACTTCAATAAACAATTTAGCTGACACCAAACTGTTGCCAAAATAACTTTTTGAAATTTGTACGAATTAAGATTTTATGTTAAAATGATAATATTTACGCTAAAAAAAAAAAGTTCTATTTAAATGAAAGTATCATCCACGTCACGAAACTATCAAACATTCTCAAAAACCAGAATTAAAAAATTGGCTCTTTAACAGCTTCGAAAGAAGGACTTCTATAAAGTACATTACCTAATTCCAACTTAACGTTTTTAAGTGAAAACAAAACAGAAGCTCGAGCTACAGATACAACTGCAGTCTGATTCATAACAGTTTCGTGGAGAGCAAAACTTTTCCAACATATTATATTTCGTACATCTATTTGGTTTATATAGGCAACAGCAGCGCCTGGATTATTCTGAGCACGACGAAAAAAAAAAAAACTCTACAAAACGCGTGCCAAACCGTTACCACCGATAATTAATAACTTAGAACCTGTTTTAACCAAGCCAGTGACATAACGACTGGTAGGTCTACATATATGGCCACTATTGCTAACAACTTAGTTAGTCAAGGCATGTTGCGGGTTGTATTTCAGTTAAAATGCGACGTAAATTGTAATAATACACCATGGTTGTTTAAGTTGTATGTTCCCCAGTACTTTGTGAACTACAATGAAGGACTAAAGTGCAAGTCCTGGTCGAATGCTACTTCAAGGGAGCACTTAGTGTCCACTAAGTTTTCACGCGTAAGGAGATGGTCGTACATACACTTTATAGACTTTCAGCACAAAAAGTAACATTTAAGGAGTTTGGATTGGGTGCGCGCTAGCATGAACAACAGCCAATGATAGCTGTTTACGCACACTTTGTTTCGCGAACCTTGTATAAAGGCGAGTTTTGCAGAGCTTCGCGTTTAATCAAATCATATTTAACTGATTAAAAAAAAAGTTACTTAAAGTATTCGACGTTTTTTATTAGTTAGTTTCTACAAGTTGATTCAAAACTAAAAAAAAATATACTTAACGAAAAATAATACACAGCGAGTTTCACTTCAGACGTTATTCTTACAGTAACTTCCTTATTAGTTAAATGTTATTACTTAAGATTCTAACTATGCAAATATAAATTTAAAAACGCCGCACAATTAACCAACATATTCAAAGAATATATACAGGATGAGTATAAAATAATACCCCAACTTTGAAGGTCTATAATATCAAAACCAAACAACCTACAACATTGATTGACCAATCAAATAAACCGTGGAACCGTGAAGTTTGTTTACCATACATTTATAAATGTTCAATATGACCACCATGAGCGGCCCGAACGACATCTCCGCAATAGTCAAACTCGTTCCACGCTCTTGTCAACATGTCTGGTGTTATAGTTTGGTTGGCTTTCGCAACTCTCGGTTTGATGTGGTGAGGGGGAAGTGAGCTCGTANACGTCAATGTGAAGGGGACGGTCTGATGTTTCCTTTATGTGCCGAGAGATGACACTGGGAGCGTCTGTCGTCGCACTATGAGCGTGTGTTGTGTGTTAGTCCGCATCACGATGGCGACGGAACAACAGAAGGCGTTCAGTGTTATTCAGTTTGCTAAATGTGAATCGGTTACGACTGTTCAACGTGAATTCAGTCGCAAATACGTACGTCATCCTCCCGATACGTGGAGTATCGTATGTTGGTTTCGTCAGTTCCGTGACACAGGGTGCCTCTTCCGGGCGGCCGCGTGTGTCCGAAGAGAATATGCAACGGATTCAACAAGCGTTCGTTCGCTGTCCGAGAAAATCAACTCGACAAGCTAGCCGGGAAATGCAAGTGCCTCAATCGACAGTATGGCCGGTGTTGCGAAAGCGATTGCTGTGCAAACCATACCGGTTACAGCTTGTACAGGCTCTTACCGAAATAGATAAAGAACTAAGACGTGATTTCAGCGCGTTCGTTCTTGCCCAGAATGAGGTAGACGATGCCTTCATGTGTAAGCTGGTTTTTAGCAATGAAGATACGTTCCATACAAATGGTAAGGTGAACCGGCACAACGTGAGGATATGGGGTCAGGAGCCTCCACATGAAACCACCGAACACGAGCGCGCTTCCTCCAAAGTGAACGTGTTTTGCGCTGTATCCAAAGACAATGTTTTCGGCCCTTTCTTTTTTCACGAGCCCACTGTTACGGGAATTCTTTATTTAGACATACTAACAGAGTGGTTGTTAGCTCAGTTAGACGAGGCAGCAGGGGACTCCATTTTCCAGAAGGATGGTGCGCCACCCCATTGGCACCTAGCTGTTCGCGGATACCTGAACGAGACGTTGCCGCAACGCTGGATAGGTCGAGGAGCAGCTGGTGACCAGGATCTTCATCACTGGCCCCCAAGAAACCCGGATCCTACCCAGTGCGATTTTTTTCTATGGGGGTACATAAAGGATCAAGTGTTTCGTCCACCATTGCCGGCTAACATTGACGACCTCAAAACGAGAATTACGGACGCCATCCGAACCGTAACACCGGACATGCTGACAAGAGTGTGGAACGAGTTTGATTATCGCGTAGATGTCGTTTGGGCTGCTCGTGGTGGTCACATTAAACATTTATGAAGATATGGTAAACAAACTTCACAGTTCCACGGTTCATTTGATTGATCAACCAAGGTTGTAGGTTGTTTAGTTTTGATATTATAGACCTTCAAAGTAGGGGTATTCTTTTATACTCATCCTGTACATCAATCAATAGTATTTCCAAATATGGTTAAGATCCAGCGTCACCCACCATATTAAATGTTTTATTTATTTCTTCCTGTTTCAAACATTTATTGAAAAGTATGACAATAGAAGCTCAACTAATTACCTTACCCATCATTACGGACATAATATATGAACTACCAATGCATATTAATGCAACAATCATCTCAATACAGAACGTTATATATTAATTCATTCTCACCTTTAAATGACCATCAGGGAACACCTATTATCAATCAGGTACAAAAATTTGCAGAGAACCATGAAATGTTATGCTTCCATAATGAAACATTTTCAGTAATGACACTAAAAAGGAATAATTTATGTATACAGGATGTTACAGCCTCTTTATTCCTTGTAATTAATAAATAGTGACTGAGTAGAAGAAACGAAAATGTTGTGTTCAGTACAGCCCATTTTGGTTTCCCGCGCTGCTACATATTGCAAAACAATGTCGCGCGGGTCTACCGCCAGTGACGTCACACAGAAGTTGTAAGGCCTTGTATAGTCCATTCTATGTTACTTCAAACTTTTCTGAAGCCCTGCTAAACTTCTGCTTTCACATAATTCCTCCACCTCATACAAATAAAGCTTAACCAAGTCTAGAAAATTACATCAAAAGGACAACGCACTGCATTCGTGCGCTCAGCTTAATGATATTCTGTTTAAGAACTATTTCTTACTAAGCATTACCAAAACAACTATTTCTTCTCTGCTTTTATTATAATTAATTACAAATGAAATACTATAATTTATAAATAAAATATAGTTAAAAGTTCAATTCAACCAAAAATGAGATACTTTACTGTGAACACAAGTACAAAATATTTGGTGATACATGTCATATTTAGGAAACAACGAAACACGCCATAATGGAGTGATTTTTCAAAGATAGAATTCAAAAAGTGTGGAGAAAACTGGAATAGACTACAGTATCGGTGTGTAGGGCTAAACCAACAAAGTACTTCGCCGATGAACTTCAACCGACGTGTTATACTTGAGAGCTTGGCAGAAGTCCGCTACAACAGCGGGAACGCTCAAATGCGCGTAAGCGTCACAAAACAAAAATAAACTTTTTTTTTATAAGAGCGGGCAAACAAAGGCTTGATTTTCTGTAGCACTCTGTCACGCGGCAAAGAGTCCGGGGGCCATTAGCACCTTCTGGCACTTCCAGCTTTAGAAAGAGCAAAAAGTGGTGCGGAGAAGGAGGTGAGAAAAAACTTTTGTGGATGGACACAGTGACTCGGATGAAGAAGCACATAACTGCCGAGGTCAGGAGATAATTACCACTTTCCAGTTTATATTGCATGCTATTGTCAAGCCCTTTTACAGACGTTTTTGTTTCAAGCTGCATGACCGACTGTAAACTAATTGCTATGTACAAAATCAGAGTTCAAACGTCTGAGCTTTGTGGCAAGATGGGTCTGTCTATATGAACGAAATCTTTTAATTTGGTCCCTCGTAACGTACCTGGAAATACAGGGCAAATGTCATCACAAGTAGATAGCCTTTTAGGAGTGAAAGTCGAGCAACCAGGTGGTTTTTTTTTAGTATGAATAATGACGCTAGTTATTTTAGCCATAATTATTAATTTACAGGCCAAAAAGAAGGGGTCGGGGGGTTGATACAAGTGACACACGCACGTGCGCGTAAATGGCTATTATTTTCGAGGCACTGTGGGGACAGACCATTAATATAATAACACTGTCATTTGGAGGAGGGGTTGTGACCCCTGCCTACTTCCCCTTTTACACGTCAATGGAGAAAGGCAATGGATAAAAAAACGTTGAAAACATTGTTTAAACAAAAAATTCAATATTCTATACTTGCATCAAAACACTGTACGGTTTGGGCGTTAGACAAAACAATAAGAAAAATGTCAAGATGATACTTATCAACAACTGTTTAAAACTAGAACAAGTGTATTTCATATTGTGGAAATTAAGCCAGAGCTATGAGCATACACTAGGCAAAAAGAATGGTCTGAGGCTCGACGTGACTATCATCATTGTGCATGCGCTTGTGGAGTGGATGTTTTGTGAAACGAAATGGAACGTGTCCTGTTTATGCGTGACTTCTGATTCTCAAAATAAGAAGTGACAAACAATATTAATAATCCATCCATATATATTACAAAATTATATATTTTCTTTCCTCCGTTTTCAACCTAAAATAACTAAACCCCACAAGTACACCTTAACGAACCTTTAATAGAAAACTAGTGTTCTTTGATGATTTAAATTAATTCAATTTACCTAGAATACTAGGCGTACAAGTATTTTATTTCAGAGTTTAAATCACGCAACTTTTTTTTGTACTCTAAAACGTGTGGACACAAGAACCCATTGCCACATTAGTCCAAAGGCACTCGTGAGGAAAAACGGTCGTCGTCTTGATGTTTACAATCTGTTTTTGAAACTATGGCTTTGCTAGATTCTATAAAACATTTCCATAGTGTTTAAGAACATATAAATGCCCGACGATTGGTCCCACTGTTCAAATTTGCAGTAATTCTTCGAAAGCAATAAATCAATAAATGATTCACTCAAAATGATATCACGTAAGCCAATAGTAGCACGCCGGCATTGTTAAATACAATCTACCTAATATTATACTACACCTTGACGAATCAAAATGTTTTAACGGAAAATCTTGTTGGCCTCCGGGGGCGTAGCTGAGTTGAAAAACCACCTTATGGCGCCAGGGGCTATGGGTTCATGTGTGTTGTTTTGATAAAAAACATATATATAATTTAGTTTATTTCGTGAGACACCCCTCATCTCTTCCTAGTTTACCTTCCTCATATAAAATTGGTACGCACATTAAAAGAAGTAAAAAATGAGATAAACGTTAAACAAGTCTAAGTTATTTTTGTCTCTCTCCATTAACAACATTTGTTTGAGAGAAACTTAATATTTCTTTAAACTGCTAGCAACAAAAACTTCATCGGTCGTGCCGCCACCAAAGTATTAACAAATTAAATTTCATGGGAGCCTGAGAGCAATTAAACCAGAGACAGGTATGTTACATTAATTTTTCTAGGTATTGGTATTATTTTAATAGCTGTGAGCGAGTTTTCATAAACACGGAACAAGTAACAGCTCAAAATGAACGAAAAGTAGACAAACACTGCGAAAGTGTTCCATATGGCGTTCAGCGCAGGTGGTGACACATATATCACAATAACGTCCGTGCTTTATGTGTCGGCAGGTAGATGCTTCTAATTACACATTACCACGGCTTAGCTCGGAGTCAAACCCAAGACCACGTGGTTCTAAAGGAACACTTAAACGACATGGACCATGCGGGTCACTAATTAGCGGCGCGACATTTCACCAGAAATTAACGTCATACTTGGGACGAACTCTCAGGAATGTTGTGCAAGATTTTTCGACACTGGTGGACGACGCTGCTGCACTTTGGTGAAAAGCAAAAAATGGGGTAGGTAAGAATAAAGGTTTAAAATATTTTTAGGAATATGCTGTATGTGTTCCAGAAACAGTAGATAATGATAAGCTTTCAATTGCTTCATTAAACAAAATTAGACGTTTGAAATAGGAATTATATAAACAACTTGAATGGGAGCGATCTCTTNGGGGGGGGGGGGGAGCAGTGTGTCCTTCCCCACATGGTGTCAAAAAAAATTATGCACATGACACTTGAACTGGCGACCTTAGTTCTATATCATAAATGCGGTTCTAACACTTGCAAATTTACCATGTCTGAATATCACTACAATTAGCGTGCTAGTAAGTAGCATTGATGAGCTATATAATTCTCATATAAAATTATTAATTTTAAAATTTATTTGTCAACTCCAGGAACTCTCAGCCGACGCCGCCATGATGTTTCCGGGAAACACTCACATGACGTTACGGCTATATTGAGTTATATTAAATTTGTACCTCCCCTAACCCCCTCCAAAGTGTATAACTTCCGTGCAGGTGTGTCTGTTTAAAAGCATCAGGTGTCCGTTACTACGTGTATTTCAACGTGCGCAACTGACTGGCAGGCTGTCTGTACAGTTGGCAAGGAGAAAGGAAAAATAAGCACATGTCTTTGCGTCGCATGAGAAGGTTAACGTTTACATTTGTGGGATGTGACTAACGCATGACCGGAAAGATACAAAACGGGGGAGAAAATTACGTCCTAGGCAGGGTTTTAAAAAGTGTTTGCTTTACCGTGAACAACCTATACCAACAAGAACCGTTGTTCCACGCAAAAGACACCGAACTTCCTGTCTGCGAAAATATCACTCTGTGAATGTGCCACGAACTCTCCAACAATCAAACTCATGGGTTTCGAAGTCTAGCAGAGGAAAGTCTGTCTTTCAAGTGGCATGAAGTAAACATCCGCCTAACTGGAAGCAAGACTAAGGACCACACGCACGCACAGTACAGCCCATTCACGGTTACTTATAACTTCTCTGAAGCCATGCTAAAGTTATACTTCCAGGATATTCCTTCGCCTCATGCAAACAAAGCTTAACCCAGTCTAGACAATTAAACCAAATGGACGACGCACCGCATTCGTGCGCTCAGCTTAATGATATTCTGCATAAGAACTATTTCTTACTAGGCATTACCAACACACATATTTTCGCCCTGTTTTATTGACATTAATTATAAAACAAATATAATTTACACAACATATACGTAAAAGTTAAATTGAAAAACAAATAAGTTACTTTTATGTTAACACAAATATAAAACGCTTGTGATAACTTACATGACATATTTCGGAAACAACCAAACACACTGTAAAAAAATTCTGTATTTGTACAATGCTGTATGTTTTATATGTGTGATTATATATATATATTTTTTTTTTATTTATATATATATATATATATATATATATATATATATATCAGATAGGAATATAAATAATTATGTCTAGAATAAATTATATGTGTATATATATATATATATATATATATATATATCAGATAGGAATATAAACAATTATGTATAGAATAAATTTAAAAATTTTACATTTCTAAATATATAAATAATTTTATTTAAGTACCCTCGTTTTTTCATCTGGAAAGAACGAGAAAGCAGGTTTTCTCAGAGTTTTATTTAAGCCCAATATTATAAAATTGTGAAATTTTTAATCGTAACTTTTTCAATCTGTTTAAACGTGTTTTAATAATCTTTTATATTTTTGTATTACAATTTTGGGGCATTTTGAAGAGAATTTTGGAGAGAAAAAAAATGCTTGAAATTATATAGTTAAAGAAAGTTAGTGTTAATTGTTAATTTCTCTCAAATGGGGATAATTCATCTGGTCATTTGTTCCTATGGGATGGGATTATTTACTTGAGTTTTCCAACGTATTTGTGATATCTGCGCAAAGTTTTTAAGAGTTTATTAGTCCATACATTGATATGGATGTGGTGGATGGAGAAGGATGTATTGGTCACTGTCATGAGGTGGATGGGTTTCCTCCGGGTGCTCCCGCCCCATGACAATAAATAAACTAGGCTATAATAATAGGACAACTACTGCCCAACTATGCTACTGCCTAAGTAATAATGCAATTAATTAATCATGTTCCGCTCAAATTACACAGCTTGATTGAGGAGTTGTAATATAACTCTCTGGGTAAGGTACTTCTTCTGTAGAAATTTTCTCAGCAAAATTTTTCGGAAACCGGTTAGGACTCTCTAGGTTCAGCTAGTTACAGTGATATCCCAAAGGCCCGTTTGTTTTTGCTGACGACGTGAGAAGAGGTAATTGACAACCCAGCAGAAGCGCCGCACTTTCTAGAACATTTCCGAGGAACGAATTTCCACGTCGACCCAGATGCTCACCGCTGAAACCATCATTGCGTGCACGTTTCAACAACGCTGAGAAGCGGCACGAGAGTAACGGGTCACAGCGACCTGGTCGTCCATCACAGACACGATAAGCGAAAGTAGACGACACCCCGCACGACCAGGTGACCAGGGACGGCAAGCCAGTTCCAAGATATGCTGCACAGTCCTCGATACCATGACATTTCGCTACTTGGTTTGCTTACATCTAAAGCATAAATCACGCTTCGCCTTCCATTAACTATCTCGCGTTGGGGCCGCGGTGGCTGAGCGGTTAGCCTGCTCGCCTCGCACCATGGCGAACCGGGTTCAATCCCCGGCCGAGCCACTCCCGGATTTTCGCAAGTGGGAATCGTGCCTGCTGGACGATGCCACCAGTCGGCGGGTTTTCTCAGGGATATCCCATTTCCCCCGCCCCTGCATTCCGGCGCTGCACCAGTCTCACCTCACTTCCCCCTTCATCGGCTCTCAAGACGTTGTTAAGAGCAGCCCAAATCTCTCCACTCCACTGCATCGCGTTGTCCTAGCAATACTGAATTATCGCCCCACGTAAAAAAATAAAAGGGTAAAACTGATTTACTTATTTTATGGAACTGCCCCATATGTTGGCTCCTAGTTCTACTACTGAGCCGCGCGGGAACCTATAAACATGCAAAGGAATCCTGCATTATTTAACGATCATACAATTCCAGAAGACCCTCCCTCCACTGGGATCCACAGTTCGATCCCGGAGGAAGGCAATTTTTCGGACGGAGTTTTTAAAGCAATATAATTAAAATAATCCAGAGCTTTGAAAAATAATGCAGGAAGAGGAACGCCAATGAAGTTATATAACACAATAGCAATGCAAGTTGTCATGTTTGGAACTGAATATAGAGTGACTAGAAAGAGACAACACTAGTACAGGGGCATCGGGGACCTATCCGGTTAAGGAGGGGGACATGGTCTTGTACAGAATTTGGCATTCCTGATGCTTCAAAAAGCTCTCCTTCCAACATATTTAGTTATGTAATCAGTTATGCCAGTATTTACACACACACACATTTGCCTATTTTAACAAAACATTCTTAACACGCCAGAATAAACCTAAAATTATTATTGGCATCCAGTTCTAGTAAATATACACAAAACATTAAGCTTAACCTATATTCCCTTCCTCCTCCCCTTTCCGACACACCTTAACTAGAATACAGGCAACTGAAATTACATTTTTATGAAGTACTCAATGCAAAGATACACACTCTTGCATAAAAAGAGAAACAAAGATGTAAGGAAAGAGCTATATGTCATGCCATATAGAAAACATATCAACAAATAAACGATGGTGAGAACGCTAGGAAAGAATGTCGAATGATAGACTCCCAGCTGTAGATTCAAGATACCAAAAGGAAGAAGATGCCTGGGAAGACCAAGGAAGAAATTGGCACCAGAAGAAGTTTGGAACTAAACCTTGACAAACCAAAGAATTAGAAGAAAAATAAAATAATAAAACTTTACTACAGGGTTATCATTAAAAATATGGCTCTGCTTGACTCAGTTGAATACCTCTGTATTCCAACGAGACTTATCATGATCGTCCATTGTGAAGCAAAATATACGTTCGCGTAATAAGTTTATGTGCTGCGTACAAGAGTGGCCGTACATCGTGGGCTCTTCGAACAAAGTCTAATGCCATCAAACTAGTCGATTGTGCTAATACAAGGTTATGGTTTTTTTTAAACCACAAGAATATTAGTAACAAAATTTTACATCCGAACTACCAGGTATTTTAATAAGCATTTTGTGGTGGGTCGGGTGGGTGGCAATAATTATAGCTCCCAGTTATGGCCCCATGTCACTCCCAAATAACGACAAACATTGGTGATATGGAAGAAACCTCCATTCGGCCATATATCGACACGTCGACAATCTGGGAGTTTGTTCGAGTGAGTGATGCACAGATTGAATGGCACACAAAAGCACCTGCCACACTGTCAAAGTTTCCCGTCGAAATGCTCAAATAAAGTTGGTGAAACAAAGTTAAGGTCGTAACGTCACAAAAACGTCTCTAGCGCAGCCATGTTTGTCTCCAAAGACTTCCATAATTTCAGTTTTCACCAAATATTTCGTACATAGGATCAGTTCTAAAATTTATTTTGATGGTCGACGGATTCTACTAATCATAATATACGACAACAAAAACGGTAACTTCCTACCCCGCAAACATTTAAAATGACGAATAATGCTTGGAAGTGAAGTAAGGTTGAGTGTACAAAATCTGACTGTACATGTATGATACTGGAAGTGAACACTGTACATTTCTATTACAATGACATCGCAATAAATTGCATCGCACATAAAATAACTCAAATAAACAGAATTAAAATTTCTTTAGATGGTCAAATAAATCACAGTTTCCTTTGCGTTAAAAATGTTTTAACTCTGCGACAGATTTTTAAAACACATTTAAGATTATACGCGCAACAACTATTAAAATATATGTTAAAAATATTCTTAAAGGGCTTAAAGGTGTATTGACTATGACACATACAGTATAATATCACCTCTACATAGAAAGCTCAAAGCTGGTAAGCTCTTTCTTCCTCCACGCAGCTTGAAACGACGCGGCTTAAAACGATAACCATAATGATCCTTGAGAAGGAAAGCGTTGAGAAAATTTCAGCGCATTCGTCGATCAGTTACCCAAGAATCCGGCGAGAATATTTCCAGACTCACGGAGGAAACTCATAAGTGACGGCCAGCGCAGCTCGGCGCGGCACGCCATGGCGTTGGCCACATTACTTTGCATAGATAACAACGGACTGCAACCCACCGGGAACGGTAGGCACAGCTCAACACATTAACCGAAAGGCCAGAATGCTTCCCACACAACTAAATCCGTTCGCTTCGAACGGCCAGTACATGTGAGACAATTCTAAGTATTCGTAGGGCTTCTTAAGTTCTGGAAATTAATAAAATCTTCGAGCAAGGCAATTTTGTATTCTAAGTCATATTTCGTTACCGCCCTCCGAGTTTTCGGCAATGTTCGAGTTTTCGTTAGCAAATGCAAGATAATAACACTACTCTCATAAACATCAACTGAAATATGGGAGTTTTTTTTAGATAAAATTATCACTACTTCTGTTTGTGAACGTCAGAAAACCATTGCAGTGAAGACCTTAAAATATTTTGTTTGCGTTTGGAGGGTTTTAAATGTATTAAATTAATAACGTATTTAATTAATAATGTTGTGAGTATCATAACGAGCACAGACGAACTTATATTTGGCAACGGAAGCAGGTTGAGTACGTAAAACATAATTTCAGATGTAACGAAAAAAAAAAATACAGAATTTCTTGTCATATTTTAAGAGATCTGAAAAAAAAAAAAAAAAAAACTATGATGGAATTCTACATATACCTTCATTTGAAATGTTTAATTCATCCAGAATCTGTGCTAATGACACTTCTTGTTTTCTTCTCGTTCATCTTCCTCTGTGCAGGCCGTTGCAGATTGAATAACTACGAGCCGAGCCGAGCCGATCCGATCCGAGCCGAACCGAGCCGAGCTGTCTGTTTATTACGGGTTTCCTCCTTTAGCCGTCCGAACAAGCCGTCTTTAGTAGTTGTGTTGAAGGGCTTCAATAAAGTAAGTCTAATTAGTGTCATGCTTAGTTTTAGGCTGCTGGATAGCGTTTATAACCGTGTCAAACTCCGTTCAACCTGTATAAATTACAAGTGATGCCACGTCCTTCTAACAAAGAAAATAGGTTACCAGATTTTACTTAATCACAAAACAGAAACGCGATTTTTTGGATTTTGGAACATACTGTTGCGGAACTGTGTCATGTTCTTCCNTTCTACCTTTCGCCTGTCAGCAAGGAATTACAGGGTACATGGAAAAAACAAGGTTATAAAAAGGTCCCGGGGGGTGGGGGGGGATAGAGAGAGATGATATGTGTGGCATGCACCTCTTGATCGACAGATCACACATAGCAGCGACTGGTACCTTCGAGAAGGTGGGAATTTGTTTCTCCTACTGAGAAACGTCTCGATGCTGAACTGTATCATATATGGCAGTGCGTAAGTGTAGAGTAATCTGGAAACGGTTAGCGCATTTGTAAGTACAGCACCCTACTCGACCGAGGGCATATTGATGAGAGAGTTGGGAGTTGGAGCCTCTGGCCTCTGTCGTGTGTTTCTGGTTTTGCCCCAAGAAAATGTAGGGAGTAATCGGAATGCTCCTAGATGAGTGCTGCGTTGTTTGTGATCCATTAATGTATTAAGAGGCTGAGAATTGGTATATCATTTGCACCGAAGACTGCAATATAGCGAGTTTTAATGCATAGTAAAAGACATACCCGTGTATATCATTTTTATAGTATCGCAAATAAATTGAAACATATATTTAAATATTTTATTCAATTTGAACCAACATCTTTTACAAACCTTATCACGCCCAGGAACTTGTAAAAATACATATACATAAACTAATCCACTCATTAAAATTAAATCCTATAAGTACACAAGATTTCCAATAAATTAATGTAAACACACACATACGTTTTTGCGTTTTCAAATTGTTGACTATAAGAACATTTTTGGATATTTTTAATTTGTGCATGTGTCTGAATTTTTTATAATAACGTTTGAAAAACACATCTTAAAATTAATGTAAGCAGTGTCTCTTAGCTTTCCTAACTTGATTCGTATGCAATTGTTTGGTTTGTTCCATATGTCTATTCCAAAAAACAGTGAATTTGTAACTTTGTCACATGAATATGCAAAAACTATGGGACCTATATTGTCTCAGGGAAATAGTATTACAAGTTTTGGTTTCCAGCACAAGTGTCATTTCCAAGTAACCAAAGAGTTTTTTTTTTCCTTCTCCGTAAATACTCTATACTTGGTAGTTGCTAATAAATATCAGAATTCCACAACACACTGCAACATAGTTGAAGCGATAGGTAGGTGCTAGGTGGACGTCTTAAAATCGGTTTACGTAAACCGACTGTAAAATAGGCTATAGTTTGCACGTGACGCCAGCCAGGATGTTACTGCTGTGGAATAAATGTCGCACAAGCCACTAGGGAATTCCTACAATACGTCAGCCTTTGGCTGCAATGTAACTTTCGTGTGCTAAATCTCAACTGTTTGCTCAGGTGAACAAGCCTGGCAGCAACCACCAACCTTCGCAAAAGAAAGGCAAAAACCGCAAAGAATTAATTAATTTTCAACTTCCGACACTTCGAGAAGAGAATCCATGGGGAGCGAAGTTGCAAAACTAACGACCACTTTAGCAGATTAAAAAATGAAACTGGCGTTAATAGTGTCGGAGACTATCAATAACTCCATGAGAAAAAAAAAAAGACGAGCGGGAGAAATTTCACCACTCAGTTTCTAAATTTGGAAGAGTAATTCATTCCGAACGGGGGGAGGGAAAAATCCACGGCGCAGATGACTCATGCCTCACCACGGGGAAAACCCAGTGGAAATAGACGTGATGAATGACGTCATTAACCCGAATTCCCACATTTACACCGCTCCAATCGAGGGCGCGCAGACACTGCTCGTACTGGGCGGTAATTGAATTCCTTCATGCGCTCCTTACCGGCGGGTGATTAAGTCTGGTTCTTTCCCTCTTCCGCCCCCGTACCACCAACTCCACCTGGGCTCTTCCGCGAGCTGGGGCCTGCACATACTTGCGAACTACTGCCCAGACTCGGATTCCCGAAAGTACGACGTCCTGGGATAATTGGACATGTCGCAGGGGGAGAAAAAAAGTAACAAGGAACTTTCCATAAACACTTTCGCAATTACTCTGAAGTACCACTGAACGTACAGCGAAATTTGGTGAAGAAATTTGAGGAGGACGGGTAACAAAAAAACTATTTTATATTTGCACCGAACACTGTCAAACTTTCAGGGATCGNAACTACTGCCCAGACTCGGATTCCCGAAAGTACGACGTCCTGGGATAATTGGACATGTCGCAGGGGGAGAAAAAAGTAACAAGGAACTTTCCATAAACACTTTCGCAATTACTGTGAAGTACCACTGAACGTACAGCGAAATTTGCTAAAGAAATTTGAGGAGGACGGGTAACAAAAAAACTATTTTATATTTGCACCGAACACTGTCAAACTTTCAGGGATCGNAAGAAATTTGAGGAGGACGGGTAACAAAAAAACTATTTTATATTTGCACCGAACACTGTCAAACTTTCAGGGATCGCGTGTCGTTAATGCCATAGTTTTCGCAGTCACAAGTTAAAATTACAATCTTAAGGTTTTTGCAACCCATAAATAACAAACTAATTTGCCGAAATAAGGTCATTAACGTACAAAAATTACGCCATGAGCTATTCCGACAACTGCAGAACGTATCGTAAAAAAATTAAGCACTAAAATATTTATTTTGACTATATGGAATACTAGAATGAAGTTTTAAGGTATGGTCTTAGTTTATTTTACGACCTGATTAGCAAAAGCGCCTTTAGAGAAATTTTGAGATGGCCAAAGTGATAAAGAATGTCAAAAATCCTTACTTTCAACGCTTAAATATTTGCAAAAACGTTTCTCCGTGTGATTACACACAAGTTCTGAGGTAGCTCGCGACGTCCTCATTTAATAAAAAGTAGCAATTTACTACTCNTCTCCGTGTGATTACACACAAGTTCTGAGGTAGCTCGCGACGTCCTCATTTAATAAAAAGTAGCAATTTACTACTCACGTGTATAAGTAACCTAACTTGCAACTACACACCAAGCTAAAAACAATTATAATTACAACCACATATCGTCTATAAATCTGCCTCAAGGTAATTATGAAAAGTCGCAGCTTTTATAACTGGATGGATTTGTGAAAGTAGTGTGTTANCTATAAATCTGCCTCAAGGTAATTATGAAAAGTCGCAGCTTTTATAACTGGATGGATTTGTGAAAGTAGTGTGTTATATGTTACTATGTTGAAATAGTGTTGATGAATATTATTGTTTTGTTTGCTTACGAAAAATATGCACAACTGACAAGTTTACAAGCTGCGACCTTCATATTATTATGTCCCAGCTATTTTCTTTTATAGCACAGTATAATGTACCGATTCCGTAGTGAAATATCTCGCCCTGAACAAACAAAAAATAAATACGGACCAATAATGTGGCATACGAAAGTTGTACTGCACATTTGTAATTTTTTCCCCAATTTTTGTTTTTAAATCAGAGTGTGTGATGAGTTATTTGAGGGAAGTTTACAAATTTGATATTGTGAGATTATTTTATTTTAAAACTTTGATGTTGTGAAATGTTGCAATGCATCTATTTCTCTCTCTTTCTCTCTCTCTCTCTCTCTTTCTCTATCTCTCTTTCTCTATCTCTCTCTATATATATACATTACATATATATCTTTGTGTGTGTATATGGCAATTATGATGGACAGTATGACAAATATCTAAGGGGTAGATGTAATAAGTAAAATTGCTTTCCTTTGCATGAATTTCTCATCACTGCAACAAAATAATATACCCCCAACACAGGTTAGTGGATTAATTGTATTGTAACACAGGGTGCTGGCTGTAAATTAGTATTTATATATTTTGCATCTTGGTGAAACCCTTTTCTGGGATATAAGACATGTCAATAATAATTAATATACAATTAATAGTACGTGGTGATACAAATAAACGGTAAGTATGTGAAATATCTTACAACTAAAATTTTGAAATGTTTACAGTTCTGTATACATGCACATAAAAATAGTTTAAACAATAAAGAGGAAGGGAAAAATAACATTGCATTAATAGAATATAATTATACATACATATGCAGCTCGTTTATATTTTAATAATTGTCCACTGTGTAAAGTAAATATTTTGATTTTAATTTTTGCTTCCTTTTAACAATTTGTATTATTGAATAAATAAAAAAAGCTCATTTTTAGTAATATACCTGACTGCCTCAGCATATTTTAATTTGTTAAGATATTTAATCTGGCGTGGCAATATATTGTAGAGGCAGATGCCTATGTAGTGGCAGTTGTTAGCATACTGACTGGTGGCATGGTAGGGTACTCTAAGGTCACTGTGTGAGCTGGTCTTGTATGTGTGTATGTCACTGTTTGTTCAATGGGAGAGTAAGTTATTTTGTATTAGAATCAGAAGATTTAATTTATGTGGGACAGAAGAATATAAATACCTACCCAACACCAAGCCAATACTTGTTATATTCTCTGCTTACACAGAATCTTCGCATGTGCATACAGAATTCTAGACAAGTTCATTTGCAAAATACAATTAACAACAGAAATTGTGTTTTCAGCTCTACCTGGCACAGATAAATCAGGTTCATCAAGCTATCGTAATTAAAACTTAAGCTGGGCAATTAAAACTTAAGCTGGGTAATGTGCAAACAAGTCTACAGTAAAAATAATAAATGTTAATGGTAGAGTGTTATAGTTTGACGAATATTAGAATACTATGTATTTTTAAATTTTGTTGAATTTATGATGTATCTCCCAATCAATTTTACTCGTCATCGTCGTAGGCGTGCCTGGACATTTACATTGTGAGGGGGAAGGGGGGGAAACTAACTTTCATGTTATGTAAACTGAAATGAGAATTTTATACATACATGTAGGTGTGTGTCTTATGGAAAGTTACATTAATTTCTTATTGTTATATATAATGGCAATAGTTATCTCTACTGTAACATTATTTTTTTCTCAAAATTTACCACACATACTACACTTGGTATAGTCGGTTTTTAATTATGTAACAATTTAGTTCAGGGGGCCAGTGGAAAAGAGATGTATGCCACAAAACTATTTTATATGAAATAGGAGTTTGAGTATGTCTCTCTCGAGTGAAAATGAGGCATGTAGCATAATTAAAATGAGTTCTTGAAAGGAACAGCACAATATTAAATTTCCAGCCGTGTAACATGTACTTTTCCATTGGGCTGAATAAAAATTATTTTATTAAGTCTAAGTTTGAAAACTTCTTAGGCTGGAACTCATAGTCAAACACTTGTTTGGCAAATAAGTCTTACTTCATGAAGTACTGCTTCTTCATTAAGCATTACTTACTTAAGCAATGAATTAATAAACAGTTTCTTGACAAAGTAATTCTTATAAAAATATTACTTGTTTGAGGCAAGCTTTAGTTCATGAAGTAGCCAAATAAGTATCTGTATAATATCAGGACTAGCATAACATAGATAAAATTTCAATTTTATTTACAGCAGTCACCCTGGAGACGAAATAAATTTTTACGTCAGTTTGTTATTTTTTAATTTTTTACTGGTTTTTAAATAATTTTAATTTGTTTTGTTACATATTTGAGATTAAAATAATTATGTGTGAATAAAAACGTGTTTGTTTCACGTGTTACGTAATATTTTTTTTTTTTCGAAAGTTTGTTTGGCGTGGTAAAAAAAAATACTTGACGTGCACAATCGACGGATATATAAATTATGAAATATGTGTTGTTTTAACGACATCTCAGTTAATTTAAAACCTACGATACCTTGTAACGATAAAATTATGGGCATTTCCATCCAGGGTCAATAATTGCCGTTCCGTGAACAACATTATCGATCGTAAAAGGGTTTGCTCGCATCTTACGCTACCGTCCAGCCCACATAACCTCTGTTTAAGAACTCGTATTGCAAACACGTTTGATCATAACCTAGGTAGTTTTGGCATGATTTTGTTGATAGTTCTTGCGATAGAAATGATTCAGTGACCCTGTTTTGTTTACTGAAATTTATGTTGTGGTTTCTTAATTACCCTTTCGTCAAATTCAAAGCTAAAATTTTACCAAAATATTCGATAGGTTAAGAAATCGGTTCTCTTCAGTGTAACGAATATTTCACCGTCATAATAATTAAGTATGTCGGTTTACGTGATTAGTTTAAATTTTTGATTGTCTTTATTTGAAAACAAAAGGCTGTTTTATTGTTGAATCTGAATGAGCGAAGCTTTTATCTAAAAAAAAAAAAACCGTTAGGTTGTTTTTTTGTTATACACCTGAACATTCGATTATATTACAAATAGGAAACATATTCAAAATGAGTTGATGCTAATACTTATGATCCTTAGGGTGCTTCATATAAAATTGTTAATAATCGTCCTAGTAACCAAAATCCATCGTACACAAAGGTTAAGAGGTTATACTTTCACATCAAAGTGTGGGATTTTAACCACCCCATTTGTCCCATGTAATCATCTAAATTATATTCCTGTTTCCGTCAAATATTTTAAGGAGATAGAATCTGTAATGTAAATATTTCGTGAATAAACTAATCGTAATATAAATATTCAGTGCCTAAGTTCACAACGAAGCAGACTTGATGAAGTACTACTTTTATGCGTGAATACGCAATGATTTTTTGACTATGAATACTTGAGAAATAGGGAATACTTATTTCGTGAGTATGAATACAATAATAAGCAGTACTTCATGAAGCACTTGCTATCAAAATAAGCAATACTCGTATTTGTCACTATGCATTGAAAATCATATGCACGAGTATAAGTAATTCTCGTTTCAAGTATTGCTCATATGCTCACTATGAATTCCACCCTAAATGTAAATAAAAATGAGCATGTAGGCCTACCAATAGTTATTCTTGGCTAAACTAACAAATTCATGTAAGATCAAGCCGTTAACATTAGGCCTACAGTCCAAGATTATAACCTATTTTGTCTAAATTTAATAGGTTATAGGATATTAAAAAGTGTATTTAACGCAGTATGAGGAATTGAATATTGTACAGCTCAAAAAAGCGAGATCCTTTTACAAACTTGAATTCAATCTGTTGTAACAGCTTTTCTGCTGAGTCACAACTCATGCTGCTGCTTGTAATTAAACAAAATCCATTACGTATCTGAAATTAAATAGTAAAATTACTATCCACCTCACTAATTGCTTCAAAAATTGTTTTCCACAAAATCAGGTTGATTGTATAAGCCAAATTTTCAATAAGTGTTAGGCCTATTATTTTTATTATTTCGTTTTCTTGTACACAACACCGCAGCCCAATACGGAAAGGTTAAGTCCCAATGCAGAGTTTCTACAAAATTCCAATACCGTTTTTTGTAGCTTTATTCATTAGGCAATAGTAAGAAAGATAACATATATAACTTGGCTGTAAACAGTATCGCAAAGTAGCACGATTACCACAAAATATCGACAAATGTTCTGCTTCAAAACCACGTGTCGTATAGGCCTATGTAAACATAGTTCATTCCAAAATAAATAAGGGAAACTGAAATAATTTAGCCCACCTCTGCCCGAAAAGTTTTACACAGCACGTTAGCGAAACATATCAGACGATAATTCAATAATCAAATCAATTATTTACAAAATAAAATAAAAACAAATCATTACACACATTACCCACGCGTGAAGTCAACAGAGATGAAAAGACGATAGTGCAGCGCGTTTCAGATGTCTCCGGGATACCAACATAAACAAATTAACCAATTAAATTTCCTATAGTACCTAAAATACGAAAATGTATGTTTGAATGACCCGTGAATAAGTTTAAATGTTAAAGCATTGACTACNTCCTATAGTACCTAAAATACGAAAATGTATGTTTGAATGACCCGTGAATAAGTTTAAATGTTAAAGCATTGACTACAAAATAAAATAATAATCACTTAAAAAATACCAGAGTTCATAGACTAAGAAGGGATTAATGTAATAAAGTATTATTTCAAAATTAAAACCACGATACGACCGCGAATAAAACCCTAAATGGTTTTAACCGTTTTTCTTCCCAAAAATTATTTTAGCAACGTTTCGAATTTAAAATCGACAAATTAGAAAATTATGGCGTGACACTTTTCCTAAAACAATAATTATATCAATNCAACGTTTCGAATTTAAAATCGACAAATTAGAAAATTATGGCGTGACACTTTTCCTAAAACAATAATTATATCAATTTAAAAAAACACATTTTTAAGAATGTTTTAGTAAACTGCTTTGTGAAATTTACACATTCGTTTATTCCAACAATCTCACCCGTGTGTGTAATTAACATCAAAATCGGCAAAAGTTATGTTGAGGTTATTTGGAATTTTGTATTGGTAATGTTTCAGCTCCGCAAAATTACAAAAATACGTACCATTAATCGGGTTACTTAACCGTTTTGTTAGTAAAATTTGTCAATAATTGGCAAATACTTAGTGTTTCATGCAGAACGCATTATGAAAAAAATTGTCACATAACTCGTTACAAAAACCAACACAAAACACTTGTGTCGTAGCCGGGATTCTGACCCGGGTCCCTCGCGCTACAGACGAGCGCGTAACCCACTGACTACGGATGTCAACTATCGACGGCATCGAAACACTAAAGGAATCAATTTCAGGAATGAAGCCTTATTAAAAATTAATATTAACAACGAACAAAAGCATTTACTGAACCCAAACTATATACTTCGATTCTAATTCAGAAAATATACACTGTGAAATAAATGCTGTACATACGATATTACAAGTACTGAACATTTAATGCGAGTCCAAAAACAGCAAGTCAAACAACGCCAATGGAACACNAGTAGTAAATTGGCCCTTCAGACACCAGTATAAACACTTTCTACCAAGCGACAGTTTTGGTGCTTGTCAAAGTATTACTTGTTTGAGGCAAGCTTTAGTTCATGATAAGCCAAATAAGTAGCTGTATAATATCAGTACTAGCATAACATAGATAAAATTACAATTTTATTTACAGCAGTCACCCTGGAGACGAAATAAATTTTTAAGTTAGTTTGTTATTTTTCAATTTTTTACTGGTATTTTAAATAATTTTGATTTGTTTTATTACATATTCGAGATTAAAATAATTATGTGTGAATAAAAACGTGTTTGTTTCACGTGTTATGTAATTTTTTTTTCTAAAGTTTGTTTGGCGTGGTAAAAAAAAAAATACTTGACGTACACACTCGACGGATATATAAATTATAAAATATGTGTTGTTTTAACGACATCTCAGTTAATTTAAAACCTATGATACCTTGTAACGATAAAATTATGGGCATTTCCAACCAGGGTCAATAATTGCCGTTCCGTGAACAACATTATCGATCGTAAAAGGGTTTGCTCGCATCTTATGCTACCGTCCAGCTCACATAACCTCTGTTTAAGAACTCGTATTGCAAACACGTTTGATCATAACCTAGGTAGTTTTGGCATGATTTTGTTGATAGTTCTTGCGATAGAAATGATTCAGTGACCCTGTTTTGTTTACTGAAATTTATGTTGCGGTTTCTTAATTACCCTTTCGTCAAATTCAAAGCTAAAATTTTACCAAAATATTCGATAGGTTAAGAAATCGGTTCTCTTCAGTGTAATGAATATTTCACCGTCATAATAATTAAGTATGTCGGTTTACGTGATTAGTTTAAATTTTTGATTGTCTTTATTTGAAAACAAAAGGCTGTTTTATTGTTGAATCTAAATGAGCGAAGCTTTTATCTAAAAAAAAAAAAAAACCTTAGGTTGTTTTCTTGTTATACACCTGAACATGCGATTATATTAAAAATAGGAAACATATTCAAAATGAGTTGATGCAAATACTTATGATCCTTAGGGTGGTTCATATAAAATTGTTAATAATCGTCCTAGTAACCAAAATCCATCGTACACAAAGGTTAAGAGGTTATACTTTCACATCAAAGTGTAGGATTTTAACCACCCCATTTGTCCCATGTAATCATCTAAATTATATTCCTGTTTCCGTCAAATATTTTAAGGAAATAGAATTTGTAATGTAAATATTTCGTGAATAAACTAATCGTAATATAAATATTCAGTGCCTAAGTTCACAACGAAGCAGACTTGATGAAGTACTAACTACTTTTATGCGTGAATAAGCAATGCTTTTTTGACTATGAATACTTAAGAAATAAGGAAAACTTATTTCGTGAGTATGAATACAATAATAAGCAGTACTTCATGAAGCACTTGCTATTAAAATAAGCAATACTCGTATCTGTCACTATGCATTGAAAATCATATGCACGAGTATAAGTAATTCTCGTTTCAAGTATTGCTCATATGCTCACTATGAATTCCACCCTAAATGTAAATAAAAATGAGCATGTAGGCCTACCAATAGTTATTCTTGGCTAAACTAACAAATTCATGTAAGATCAAGCCGTTAACATTAGGCCTACAGTCCAAGTTTATAACCTATTTTGTCTAAATTTAGTAGGTTATAGGATATTAAAAAGTGTATTTAACGCAGTATGAGGAATTGAATATTGTACAGCTCAAAAAAGCGAGATCCTTTTACAAACTTGAATTCAATCGGTTGGAACAGCTTTTCTGCTGAGTCACAACTCATGCTGCTGCTTGTAATTAAACAAAACCCATTACGTATCTGAAATTAAAGAGTAAAATTACTATCCACCTCACTAATTGCTTCAAAAATTGTTTTCCACAAAATCATGTTCATTTTATAAGCCAAATTTTCAATAAGTGTTAGGCCTATTATTTTTATTATTTCGTTTTCTTGTACACAACACCGCAGCCCAATACGGAAAGGTTAAGTCCCAATGCAGAGTTTTTACAAAATTCCAATACCGTTTTTTGTAGCTTTATTCATTATGCAATAGTAAGAAAAATAACATATATAACTTGGCTGTAAACAGTATCGCACAGTAGCACGATTACCACAAAATATCGACAAATGTTCTGCTTCAAAACCACGTGTCGTATAGGCCTATGTAAACATAGTTCATTCCAAAACAAATAAGGGAAACTGAAATAATTTAGCCCACCTCTGCCCGAAAAGTTTTACACAGCACGTTAGCGAAACATATCAGACGATAATTCAATAATCAAATCAATTATTTACAAAATAAAATAAAAACAAATCATTACACACATTACCCACGCGTGAAGTCAACAGAGATGAAAAGACGATAGTGCAGGGCGTTTCAGATGTCTCCGGGATACCAACATAAACAAATTAACCAATTAAATATCCTATAGTACCTAAAATACGAAAATGTATGTTTGAATGACCCGTGAATAAGTTTAAATGTTAAAGCATTGACTACAAAATAAAATAATAATCACTTAAAAAATACCAGAGTTCATAGACTAAGAAGGGATTAATGTAATAAAGTATTATTTCAAAATTAAAACCACGATACGACCGCGAATAAAACCCTAAATGGTTTTAACCGTTTTTCTTCCCAAAAATTATTTTAGCAACGTTTCGAATTTAAAATCGACAAATTAGAAAATTATGGCGTGACACTTTTCCTAAAACAATAATTATATCAATGAAAAAAAAAACACATTTTTAAGAATGTTTTAGTAAACTGCTTTGTGAAATTTACACATTCGTTTATTCCAACAATCTCACCCGTGTGTGTAATTAACATCAAAATCGGCAAAAGTTATGTTGAGGTTATTTGGAATTTTGTATTGGTAATGTTTCAGCTTCGCAAAATTACAAAAATACGTACCAGTAATCGGGTTACTTAACCTTTTTGTTAATAAAATTTGTCAATAATTGGCAAATACTTAGTGTTTCGTGCAGAACGCATTATGAAAAAAATTGTCACATAACTCGTTACAAAAACCAACACAAAACACTTGTGTCGTAGCCGGGATTCTGACCCGGGTCCCTCGCGCCACAGACGAGCGCGTAACCCACTGACTACGGATGTCGACTATCGACGGCATCGAAACACTAAAGGAATCAATTTCAGGAATGAAGCCTTATTAAAAATTGATATTAACAACGAACAAAAGCATTTACTGAACCCAAACTATAGACTTGGATTCTAATTCAGAAAATATACACTGTGAAATAAATGATGTAAATGTGGTACATACGATATTACAAGTACTGAACATTTAATGCGAGTCCAAAAACAGCAAGTCAAACAACGCCAATGGAACACNGTACATACGATATTACAAGTACTGAACATTTAATGCGAGTCCAAAAACAGCAAGTCAAACAACGCCAATGGAACACAAAATAACATTTACCAGAAGACGCATCAGTCATTTTTTCTTTTCTTCGTAATCATAACAATTCACGACATGTTAGTGCCGGATCTTGCGCCTCGCCGAAACGCGATAGAACATGCATGTACACTAAAGCAGGATTGCACTAAAATTTTCAGTGACTGTCCTTGGAGTTCACCATTTTATCAGCGCCTACTTAAGTCACTCGTAATCATTTGTGCACTTTCAGTGAAATAAAACCATTGTTAGCAAAAATTCGCCGATTCAACAGCGGAGAGCCTCAAGAACGACCGTAGTTCCAGTCGTTGGCGCTGTGACCAATTGAAATAGTTAAATTTTCAATGGTAGGATTTAGAGTGTACGCAGCGAGTAAAAACCGTATGTTTTTTTTAACCCAACGTGTAACGCGAAGCTCGCCTAACTACGCACGTGCCCCCAACAAGCACCTTGTTTTGTCACGTCAAGCAACAACGAGGATGGCAGGCGGCATCAAAGTTGGCGGGAAAAGCCGTGTTTTGCGAGCAGCATGTGTGAGGGGCCAACTCTTGGTAAAAGCTGTTCACGACAAACTTCTCAAAAAATAATCACAGCCCATAGCTGCAACTACACGCAGGTATGCAGGCTTCCAGTTATGTTGGCAGCGAATTCATAATACTTGACACTGTTTTATGAATGTAATGTTTAAATATATTGCCACCGATGTTAGTATTTCTTGTTTTATGCACATTAAAGTATAGATGTGCAAGTTAGAAAACATATAAATTTCTTAAGATTGCATATTTTTTACTTGTATGAAGTATGAATTAAAGAGATAAGGCCCACGACAATGTTAATTCTATACCACGTGTTTCTAAAACATGGGGACAAACATCGGCCGGCAATTCCTCACAAAAACATGAGATGAACATGTATGTACAATTTATCCCCAAAAGTGATTATTAAGGGAGCTATGAGCCCCTAAAATTTGTGTTTTAAAATTTGTTTAGTTGAAAACATTAGAAAACACTACTTGTGGTTAAGCAACAAATCGGTGATTGGTGTTTTGTATAAAGGAGATCTCATACCTCTAGAAACGCAGTCGGTAATACCATCCCCTCTTCCTTTCGTAAATGGCTGTTGGAACCATGTGTTTGCATCAAGCTTTGTAATAGTACGCAATTTTTAAAGACAACCTGTGAATCAGCACGTCTAAATGAAAAAAAAAAAAAAAAAGATCGTGTTGTCTGAACACTCTCAGGTGAACCGTTTGTGAGAAAATTCACGTTGAACATTCAAAATAGAACGTGTGATACATACTAGGTGGGCAAATCACAATACAGAGTAAGACAAATTAAATGAGGATTTTTCAGGCGCACACAGCTCCCTTAATAATCACTTGACAAGAAAAGTGGTACTTACATTTCAGTCTTAGATATTCGTCAGGAATACACTGCCGTAGTGTGTCCCCATGTTTTAGAAACAACACGTTATATATGGCAAAAGGATACAAATTGAGAAGGAAAAGTAAATCATTAGCAGGCTTTTCAAAAGCGCTCAATTAACTGTGAAAAACCTATACTGACTAGTACTACCCAACATGAAAACGTACCACTTTCATAAAATAACATTTTCTAGCCAAACACTATTTTCTTTAATAAAGAATTATACCTATTTTTAGTGGTTGTGAATGCGAATAGAATGTTATAGTTTTATAATTCACGGATTTTTTTTGTAAACCTGTNTACCTATTTTTAGTGGTTGTGAATGCGAATAGAATGTTATAGTTTTATAATTCACGGATTTTTTTTGTAAACCTGTATAACAATTTTTACAACAAAAAGAGAAGGGGCCATATTTGAAACTTTTTTTTTATTCTCAGTTGATGATTTTTGTTGATGGCTACGAGACCATGCGCCATACGCCAAAACAATATCACCCTCCACGAACAAAAGAAACCAAATACACTAGCTTCAAGAGAGAAGGCATCAGCAGCATGAAAGGGAACACGTCATCAAATTTCCAAGCCCAACTCATCGGTCCGAATATTGGAAGATGGAGCAAAGGTGGCCACGGAAGCGTGGATCGGACTGGGCGTGGGGAAAAATTCAGTGTTGGGGGGGGGGGGGG
>NQII01004412.1:105717-149060 GCA_002778355.1 Clitarchus hookeri
GCACACGGGGGATTGCTGACGGCAGCAATCCCATCTCGGACGCTGACTGGACCCCTCGGCCTACATCGCCACCCTCCTCAACGATGTGTAAACACGGCCGCAAGAGCCCGTCTTCCACCCCCCTGCACGCTCAAATTTGCAGGCGTGCAGTAACACAATTTCCTACGCTAATTCCGCACCACCACTGCAAAAAAAAATATTTTTTTTCCAACCCACGCCAACTGGTTAAATCGTTGCCACCGCTGAAAACGT
Organism: Clitarchus hookeri; assembly: GCA_002778355.1. Lineage (NCBI taxonomy): Eukaryota > Metazoa > Arthropoda > Insecta > Phasmatodea > Phasmatidae > Clitarchus > Clitarchus hookeri. Next base: position 105,970 of record NQII01004412.1, read on the forward strand.
CCTTCTCCAGACGTGAATAAAAAAAAAAAAAAGAGGAGGAGGGAGGGGTACAGGGGGGGCACGTGCCCCTACCTTAAAATTTTTGAACAGTTATATCATGGAACAGGATTATGAGTGGTACGTAAATTAAGAACAAAACAAAGAAATAATATTTTCTACAATGAAAATTATTCTTGTCATGGTGTTCGACGATTCGATTTTTTTTTATCTTGCAAATTGTTACATTTTGACAAGACACATACACAAAAAAAAGTAATTTAATTTTTATCTCTTTACGAGGTTATGGACTTGTGAAGTAGAAAGGGTGGCACCTACCAAGGAAAAACATGCCTAACAGCGGACGCAAGTGCCCCTCCCTCCTCACCACCTTCCAAAAATTCAACATATTTACGTTTCCTCCTTTTACAGTTACTAAATTCGTGCTTGCCTTCTACACAGCCGTTCTGAACACTACACGCGTACCTGTGGCAATGCCACAATCAAGTGTAAGTGAGACGAAAAGCAAAAAAAAAATTATTGTCTAAGGCCGCAGTCACGCGGGGACACTGACCTACTTCACTTCAAACATGTTCGGCATTCGACTTGGTTACACTGGCTCCGAACTTGTTCCCTTCGCAGTCACTTCTTGTTCAAAGTAAGCTGATTGTGCAGGTACACCAGCAGGGGCGTAAACAGGAGGGGCAATGGGGGATTCCGGGTCAAACCCCCTTCCCCCGAACGAGATAGGAGGCACAGTGGTAACTCACTGGACTCGCATTCGGGAGGACTCGGTTTCGATTCCCGGTCCGGTCATTCTGATTTCGGTTTTCCATGGTTTCCCGAAATCACTCCAGGCGAATGCTGAGATGGGTCCTTAACAAAGGCCATGGCCGATTCCTTTCCTTATCTCTCTTCCCTGAGCAGCTTGCTCCGTCTCTAATGACCTCGCTGTCGACGAGACGTTAAGCCCAACTACCTAACTAACTACCTACCTACCTACCTACCTACCTACCTACTACCAATAGTTTGGCTCATAGAAGGTGGCGAGATTATGATAGTCAGTGAGTGGTAACTTGACATATACGAAACAAACAAAGTGCCGTTTACAAAATCCTGTATCAGATGATGCACGAACTAACAAAAGTTAATATTACGTTGGCTATTCTGAGTGCATTGCCGACGCACATTAGACAAGCAGAAAATACGCTAAAAGAAAGAGTCTCTGCATTAATTAATACATTTTATTTTACGTGGTCACAAAGCAGTGGTCGTTAGTGTTAGGAACTAAACTCCGTGACAAAGTAGAAATGTATAGGTGTTCAAAATAAATTCCACAATGAAACGATTCGTATCCAAATGAAACGCAACTTCAAAACCTCTAACCGTTTTCACGTCGCAGGCCTAGTGCTGCCATATGTTAAGAAACTCATTCGACTCAGGGAAACGCATTCGGCTCACGAAAGCGTAACGCCATTCCATGCGCGCTATCTGTCTCTCTCCCGAAGCACTAAACAGCCAGAAAATTAAGATTTTTTTGTATAAAATAACAAATTTACGAACATATACCAATGATTTTATTTTCCCGCGAGCTCTGTATAGTTTTTAAAGTAACATGCGTTTTCTGTACAGCGATTTTGTTTACTGGTAATTTCCTTTGGGCCGGTAATCCTACAACGCCATGTTGTTCTGCCGCCCGCCTTGCAAAGTCGTTGAGTTGGCNGTATAAAATAACAAATTTACGAACATATACCAATGATTTTATTTTCCCGCGAGCTCTGTATAGTTTTTAAAGTAACATGCGTTTTCTGTACAGCGATTTTGTTTATTGGTAATTTCCTTTGGGCCGGTAATCCTACAACGCCATGTTGTTCTGCCGCCCGCCTTGCAAAGTCGTTGAGTTGGCGAATGAAAGTTCGTTGTCAAACAAATCCCCAAAATTATTTTTATTTCAATTCTTAATGTATTAGCTGTAACGTCCAGTGTGTGATAAGAACTGCAATTACCGTCTCGCAAATGTTAACCCAAATTCGCTGCCTCGGATAAATTAAAAAAGAGTTGGCAAGTATTAAATTTTTTGCAAGGTTATATATTTTTACTTTTATAACCTACCAATTTTTTAGACAGATGTCAGTCTAAAAATACCTTAAAGTTTGTTTACCATTACAGTACAATGGCAAGTGGATTAGCTGACAACGTGTTGATAAAAAAAATACAGCTTCCACTTGACGCACCAGCTGATGGCGAAAGGATACATAAACGAAAAGTAAACATTGGCGCTACTTTCATCGAACTGTCAAAATCTCGCCAACTTATATGAGACAGACTATACTCCTCACCCTCGAAACATTAAGGGCACGTTAAAGAAATAAAGACATAGTAAGCTAACAGTAAAATGAGAAATTAGGTGTAAATAAAACGGTATAACAAAACCGTACAAATAAAGCTGTTAAATAAAAAATTCAGGTGTTCATATCCATTGTTTTTCTTCGGCTGAAAATTTCTATAAGCGCTGTTTCATCAATGCCTCCCTCCGCCTACACGCCAAATAAATTCCTGCCTGCGCCACTGTACATCAGAAATACTTTTATCTTTTCTTCTGTGATGTGCTCTCACTGGCTGGATGGCTGAAATTTACGCAATTTCCAGCATTCGATGAAATAAATAACAAGTATTTGATAAATGTTCGTATCGTACATAGTACAGAGTCCGTTGATATAGTGAAATAGGCCATATACTAGGTATCAGTTTTGAATCTAGAATGTTGGGAAACGTTTACAGTGAGACGCGTACTATTTTCCAAAACTCACACTTTTCTGCAAATGGTAACTGATGTGATTTAGGAAGTGTAAGCGAAGGGCCCCAGCTTGTTAAAGGCAGTCCAATGACAGCTGCTTGCCATTTCTCTTGGGGACTCATCCTGCTCTAGGACACAAGCTCAGAGCTATAAGAAACTAAAAGCCCAGCCAATACCTGCTCGCTTCCAACACGCTACGAAGGAATTTGACCGGCGCTGGAACAGCCTCTTACGTTTTCGCAAATGTTCACCTACCACTTTTAATTCTATATTAACACATGGAACTACTTTCCCTTCATCGTTACCAACGTTACGAAGAGCATGCAACACAGTGCGCCCGTTAAATTATATGCTGGTAGGATCAGTGATTTTTTTCTTAGGTTGATTTCAAAAGTGCTCACTTTATCGTGAACAACCTTTAAGCCTATTGTAACAGAGTCTAAATGGGGAATCAATGTAAAGAAATTTGTTCTCAAGGCATTAATAATTGTGAAGATAACTGTTTCAAACAAAATGTAATCCACGTGTCATTTCTTAAGGAATATTGGCACGTTAAGAAATTTTGCCAATTTTTATGTTTAATTTTTTTTTTCTAAAATGTAACAATAAAATGTATATATTACAGAAGTTTTTAATAAAGGATTACTATAATTTTTTTTATTCCTGAACGCCAGGGGGTGAAGAGAGTGAGTGAAGAGGCGGTTCTTAACATCGAGGTCCTGAGTATCGATGAGGGTGATGCGAGGTGAGTATGGAGCAGCGCCGGAATGCAAGGGCGGGGAAAACGGGAGATCACCGAGAAGACCCACCGACCAGCGACATCGTCCGGCACGATTCCCACATCCGGGGGCAACCCCGCCGGGAATCAACCCGGTTCGCCTTGGTGAGAGGCAAGTAGTCTGACCACTACACCACCGCGGCTACCCAGTATATTTAAGAAAGTTGCGTTTCGATTTTTTTTCGCCTGGAACACTCATCTTTAAAATTGATTCACTGAGACGGAATTTCTTTAACATTGATTCCCATTTAAGCCCCGTGGATGTAAGGATGGCAGGCAGAGCCATTAACTGATCATTTCTGAAAGCTCTGCTAAAACTTACTTTTCTCTTTATTTTGTATCCTTCCGCCATATGTGACATTTGCATTGCCACGGGCCTTGCCACTTTAAACATGCGCCACTCAATTGAAAACGTTAAATTGTTAGGAACACAAAGATACCAATTCGCACAAAAAAACCCCAACTAGATTGTCCATAAATTTAAATATTACACTCGCAATAAAACATTAAGAAATATAACTATTTTACTTGATTCACAGTTAGCTTAACCGGGTGCCTGAATGCCAGTGTGTAAAGTAACGTAGCAGTGATTTTTTTTTTTAACGGTTGATTCTAAATGAGCTCAACTTTACCAAGAACAATATACATGTACTGTTATTCCCAACACTGCTTAACTTGTTAGGAACACTCACTGCAATTTTATTTTTGTCACAATTATAACTGTTTTCTTTGTGAGTTTAAAAAATAATAATAACATGCCAGTAACTGTAGCAAGAAGCTGTCATCGTTTTTCCCCACCCCATAATTACCGGAAGAAAAAATTAATATTTTTCCACCTACCTACTGCAAGCGATTTTGAGGAAAAGTTTTATATACTGAATATGTACAAATTAAAAATAACGAATAATTGTTAGTAAAATAATACAATACGTCCACAACTGTATGGCAATAAAAATTAGTTTTTTCCCCTGTTGTGAATAAAAATAAAAAACCAATACAAATATCTACTTGGTGCATGACAACATGATTTAAGTATATACTTCTGTTGTCACTGGAAAAGGAATAAAACACCACTGAACTTGATAAACATCGGCCTTATAACAATGTGCGGGTCAGAGTGCCTAACTTCGACAGGCTTCGAGCCCCAATGACGGCAATACATATTTGTGGGAGCGTTCGGTGCTCAGAAATTGTCCCCCATACAGTTGTCTAAGAAAAGCAACGTCAATGGTCAAAACAANATGTGCGGGTCAGAGTGCCTAACTTCGACAGGCTTCGAGCCCCAATGACGGCAATACATAGTTTGTGGGAGCGTTCGGTGCTCAGAAATTGTCCCCCATACAGTTGTCTAAGAAAAGCAACGTCAATGGTCAAAACAAAACATTTAAAAAAACACTTCGTACAGAAAAAACACATGTTTTAAAAGCTGGATAAATAACTGACCACTAGTCGGCTGATTAATACCAGCCGAGCAAGGTCCAACAAGAGAAATTCCTGACGCCACAAGTTCCTTTCATAAAAGAGGGAACTAAAGACCCTTTCTTGGAAAGACTAAGCGTGGAAGATAAAAAAAAAAAAAGGGAACGAACAAATTTTCGTCCGATGGAGAAATAAAAACATTTGGCAACAAAGGGAACGGAGAGAAATAAATGACACGGGTAAAAGGGTACACGAAACGCAGAATTGTGTGTCCATTAGGGAGAGCTAAATGAGATGATACTAGAGCGGCCGAGCGATATAACGGCGAGGGAAATTGACACCCCGGAAACTCGCACGAGGCTGCTGGCGGGATAAAAAGAGAGAGAAAAGAAGAGAGAAAAGAAAAAAGAAAGCGAATAAAAGAGGGTCAGAAAGAGAGCTCGCATCGCCCCAGCGTAATTAGGGGCAAGTCACTGGCGTTGGTATTGGGTACTATGTAGGGGAGGATGGGGTTGGTAGAGGCAGAGCTGTGATGGGCACAAGGTCGCTTTCGCATGCCACACTCTCTCTGGATGCCACATGAAACGAGAAACCACGCGAGGGCAAGAGTGGCCCGAGGGGTCCGCAACTCGCTTGAGATACTGCCCCAACAGACTGATAGAGGGCGGAGCTTGCACCAGACTTAGGTGCTGACACAAGTGTTAAGGGCCCCGCCTGCTTGGCGTTTTTTTCCGCGTCTGATTCCGAGAAGAGCAAGAGCTGTAAGGACTACACTGGTACGCTCTACAAGTGCGCCATCGCCGCTACGCGCAGGGCTCTGAACTGGCACGCAGTGTTCTCGTGCTGCGTGTACCTATGGGACTTTCTCAGCGGTGACCTTATTATTTTATTGGTGGAAAGTATGTAGGAAGGTTCAGGGCATCTCCCTAGATTACTTTGTGTGTACGTAACGCTTATATTTTTAGATACAGCGCTTTGAAAAAGCCTTTCCTAGCCAATTTGGAGTTATCTGAAATGGTGTTTAATAATGCGCGTGAAGACTTAAAAGTAATCTACAGGCATAGTCTGAAGTGTTCGTCCTTCTCGTAGATTAGCCAGCACATTGGACGCACGTTCAATAGTTTCTTAGAAAGACCTGGAGTTAAAACACACTGCAACGAAGTCCGAGCGCCAGGCAGGCGGGCCCCTTAATGAGGACAAATAATAAGAGAAAAGTTACTTCACAATGCATAATGAAATGCACCATAATTTCAAACAATTACACACTTTTACCACAACTAAGAGTCTTATTAATAATTAAATTCCTAATTGCTGATATCCTTAGCGTAAAAAAACGTATTCACCGGCTTCCCTCCTGAACTGCTGTGTAGAAATAACCGCGACCCTGAAAACGTGAGCAGACATTTTGAACACTACCGGCATTAACGATACGTCACCTGAATTCAATAGATTTTATGGCTCTGCCATAATATCATGACTTCAGCATGCTCTGAACACCGGCGACATCACATCAAGTCGCCAGTAGTTTATATGAATTTTGCTGAAACGTAATACTACGTTGACAGCTCTGAAAGTATTAATTTCGAAAATAAACTGGATGGGTTGTATATTATGGACGCTAAAATGGAATACGAACACCAAACAGAACCGGTGTTTATGTAGTTATGGACATACACAACTCACTTGTCCCGAATGTCTCAAATCTGTGCTGAACTCAGAATACTAAGGAGTAACGATTGCCTCCTTCTTGGATTAAGTTATATTTCTATATAAAGTAGCTTATTTTGAGGGAACAATATTTAAAAACCAGGCATGTTGGGGCAGCTGTTATTTTGAACTCTGCATTGCTTTTCTGATGGTGTCCCCACATCTGCAACCATGCTCGAAAGTAAATAAATATATTTGATTTTTTTTTTTATTTGGTACGAGAAAATATGGATAGAAGTAGAACCGTGTGTGTGTGCGCGCGCGGGCGTGTGTGCGTGTAGGTAAGAGAGAGTAGGGCACAAAGTAACTAGAAGAAACGAAGGCACGGAAGGGAAAGGAAGATATCGTCCTGCTAGCATTGTGCAGTAAACCCTGCAATCGAGGCGTCTGTTCCCGCCCGCGAGAGACGAAAACAAAGCGTTTGTTCTCCCCGGCGATAAAAACGGGCGAATTCCGCGCTTTACACATTTTCAAATGCAGCTGCTCTCGAGAACAAAAGGCGGAGATGAAACCCAGCCGGAGAGGATAACAATTATCAGCGCGAGGCAAGAATATTAATTAACGCTTCACGCACGGGACGGCATTTGTGTTAAAAAGGGCTGAATTAAGGGCGACAATAACTTTATTCCTACATCGCGAAAATAAACAAAAAAAAATATATATAGATAATTCACCCGCAAATTAACTTTTACGCGGCAATAAGCAAGTTAAAAAAAAATCCGAAATAACGTATTATCGCTTAAATTTTTTAATTATCTACAGTGGCTCACATTAATATTCAGCCAACTTTGATTATCGCAGTTTCATGGCATTATGTTACATTAGTAATGAAGATAAACATAAATCATATTGCACAATCATTCTTGTATGCTTTAAATGAAATGTAGCGGTAGCCAATAACGAAAATGAGCAATGCAACCTAACAAACAATATGATTTTGTCATCCCATGCTTCATAAGTACGCCACTTTCATATTCAGCTATCATCATTCAAACACAAACATAATCCTCTTTGTATATTAAACAAACATTAATAAGTAACTGGTAGCATGGCCATTCTGTTTAATTACTTCTCGCAGGCGTTGTGGCATATTAGCAATTATTTTCCTGGTACGTTCGGAGCCAATCTTACTCCATTCATTCTTGAACCTTTTCTCTAATTCCTTCGTGGACCTAATTGTTGTAGTACGGAGTCTTCTTTTTAGTTAATCCCACAGATTTTCTATGGGATGCAGGTCGAGTGATTGAGGAAGTGTTTTAATGACTTTGGGATAGCTATACAAAAGCCAGCTCTTGACAATGTATGACTTGTGTTTTGGGTCATTATCTTGGTAGAACTTAAACGTGTTCCTAATGCCCAGGTTATCATCCCTCTTGTGTAGGTTTGCTGTCAGGGTGTTGAGATGGTCTTCCTTTTCCATTGTTCCATCGACACCTACAACCTCTCCAACACCTGCTGAAGATATACAACCCCAGATCATAATACTACCTCCACTGTGTTTCACAGTAGGTTGTATGCTCCCAGGTTTTAGCTCCTGTTTTGGCTTGCGCCATACTGTTACCCTGCCATCTGAACCAAACACATTCAATTTCGTCTCATCATAAAAAATAACATAATTCCACCAATTTTCATCTTTGTCAGCGTGGTCTTTTGCGAACATAAGTCGTTACTTCTATTTGCCTCATTAATTAAAGGCTTCTTTCTAGATACCCTGCAATTATATCCTGCTCTTCTGATAACTCGTACGGTTTCTGGATGGACGTTCTTTCCACATTCATTGAGTACCTCCGTGGTACGTTTGCAAGTACTATTTTTCGAACTTTATTTATTTTCCTGATTACTAGACATTCTTCTCTCTCGCTTTGTTTCTTTGGCTGTCCTTTTTGAGGTACCTAATCTACTCTGTCTTACTCCTGAAACCTTCTTATGATGTCTCCAACAGTGGACTTCGGCAGATTCAAGTGCTCCGCAATTTCCCGTTGAGATTTCTTCTTTGCATGATGAAAAATGACCAGCTGCCGCTGTTCAAACGTTGTATTCCTGCCCTACGTCCCATTTGCCTGACTGACGCAGCCAACAGAGCTACCCAATACAATCTCTCAGCGCAGAGAGCGTGCAGGGAATTACACGAGGTACGAACGCAATGTGCATCATGCCTGTGCCACGCGTCCACCACAACTGGCCGAATATTAAAGTGGCGTACTTATGCAGCTAGCGAGGACAAAATATTGTGTTTCACTAACTTTCACTGCTCATTTCAGTTATTGGCTACTATTGCATTTCATTTAAAGCACAAAAGAATGATTGTGCAATATATTTTGTGTATATCTTCATTTCTAATGTAACATAAGGCCATGAAACTGCGATATTCATCGTTGGCCGAATATTAATGTGAGCCACTGTATGTTACTAACCTCGGGGTTAAAAAAAATTATAACATACTAAACCCAAATCAGTGATGTTTGCCAGTGAAATAATAGCCTCTGAAAGTCAGTTAACAAGATGTTACATTACTTGCCAAGCAGTCGCATGAACGGGGAATAATCGGCTCTGTGTGGTATTTATCGTCACGTCTAAAGATAGAATATAAAACGTGCTTTTTTTTTCTCGTTCACTCGAGCTTAAGTTAGAGACACAAATAATTTTGTACACAGAAATTAATGAAATACATTTTGTTGATATTAATAAAATAAAGAAAATTTATTAATCCATTAATAATTTTGGAGGTGGGTGGGATTGCACATCTGCCCAAACGTAGCCTGTAAAAGCTGTTGCAAAAATGCATGTAAATACGTCTGGGAAACAATCCGTATGGCCAGAGGAAGCAAAAATGTTTTATGGACATAAGTCCGGAAATGCTTAAGTTTCTTTACTACAGCTCCCATTACATAACGTACATTGTATAGCCTGCGGGCTGGACCATGTTTGTGTGGAATCCCATCGCAGTTGCATTGTGAAGGCAGCCCCATAAATGAAGTGTCAAACCGACTGTTTAATCGAACGCAGCGCACTGTTCGATGTAGTATCGAGCTGTAAGGTACCAGTGTCGCGTGTGCATCAATCGGACGCGGGTAGTGTAGGAGAATGGACTATTCAAACGATCACGAATTTTCCAGGGGTACATCAATGCAGCCAGGAGTCCATTCAACGGCGGGTTGAAGTATATATCCGTGATGATAGAATTAATTTTGAACGTTTCCTATAAGTTTGTAATTTGCCGTCGATTAACTCTCACATGTGTAATCGATTTCTGTGCAGTTGCTAATGTTATGGTATGTAGTTTCGTAGTATGCGGTGCCGTGTACACAATAGCTGAAATGATATTCCACACAAACATGATCCAGTCCGCAGGCCATATAATGTACAGTGCGTAATGGAAGATGAACTAAAGAAACGAAGCGTTTCTGGACCCATGTTCATAAAACGTTTTTTCTTCCTCTAGACGTGAGGATTATTTCCCCAAAGTATTGAAATGAATTTTTGCAACAACCTGTATATAGTACATGGGATGTTCTGGATTAAAATCCTAGGTCATAAGTATGTTACTAAGCATCCCCTGATAAACCTTTCGGCCTCACACAGAGGACGTCAATAAGCCCTACTACTGTAAACAAGATGGTGGACGACAGTGGCACACACCATCGCCTCCTAGCAGGTAATGAATAAACTACTGCAAACAAGATGGCGGTACTGCTAACGAGATGGCGGACACATCAGGTGACGAGGGAACTACGTAGATGGCAGACGAAGAAGGCGACAAGAGAGAGAACTGGGGGGAGAAAGGAAAGAGACAAGATGGAATGAGAGAGCATGAAGAAGCAAGATGGAATGAGAGNAACAAGATGGAATGACAGACAGCCAAAACGGAATGCAAGAGCATGAAAATACAAGATGGAATTATACAGCATAAAGTGGAAAAACAAAATGGTGGATGGAAACAAGCTGAAGGCCGGCAACAAGATGGCTGATGGAAACAAGATTGCAACCGGAAACAAAATGGCGGATCCAATATGGCGGCGGATCCGCAGCCCTTAGCTTTTGCCCCGAAACCTACTATTTATATTTACTGATTTCTAAAAGAAAAATTTTTTATAGGAAATTTTTTTTATGATTTTCTTACAGAGATTTGAACTAGTAGAGGTTATTTACTTTTCAACGTGAAAGTGTGGATTACTAGCGAAGAGTTTGAGGCTTATTCATTTACCTTAATGAGTTCCGAAAGACGAACGGATTGGCTAATCGGCAGAATTTCATGCCGCTGTGGATCTACAGCCATCGCCGGTTTCGAATCTCGCCACATAGAAGCGACGCAGTAACTACAGTTATTCACGGCTCAGGTAACACTACTTCTGAAATTCCTCCTTGCCATGTAAAAACTAATTTTTTCACCAGTTTTCGTAAATCACACATTAATTGACTGACAATGTTAAGTTAACAGAAACACAAATGAACAAATCGGACACTAAATCTTGCTCAAATGTTTACAAAACATGTTGTGTCCACAACTCTAAATATTACACTTTAACTAAGATATTTAGGTATGGGACACTCTTCTCAAATTCCTCTTGAGTCGTGAACGCCATTCAAGAGCGAAAAAAATATTTTGTACACTTTCAGTATATTTTTTAATTCCGTGATAAAAGTAAAAAGGAATTTAAAAAATATATATATTAAGGGAATTCTAAATTTACGTATTTTTTTGCCATGCAAATTTTAAATTTGTACATAATTATCATATGTGGATACAGTTCCAAATTAATATTGAAGTCAATAGAAAATCACACATAAATTCCACAGAACCTCATTATGTGGTTCACTCAAGTAGCTAGAAGTTAACCCTAATCGCAGGCGAACAAAAGATCGAAGATAGGATTTTAAAGAAAGTGCTTCATGACGTTTCTGTCGCGCCAATACAACATTCACTTTAATTAAATTGCAGTGTTTAAATAACTTTTTTTAATGTGTGAGACTAAATATATAAGGATAAATTATAATAATTATAATAAGTTATATTAAATTAATTGTTTTAAATATCTTGAAATTTCTATGTTATTTTCATGTGTGTTAAAAAACCTTAAATATTCTGCAAAAATGTTTTAAAAAATGCAAAAAGTTAAACGTTTTTAACATTGGGACACGTTAAGTCTATGAGACCAGTAATGAAATGCTTCGTTACACCATTGAACACGCATGCTCACATTGCCACAGCGACAGCCAGTTGTCGCCAACGCAACACAATTAATATCCTTAACACTTCCAGTCAGTATTTCCGATAAAACACATGCAACTATTGTAAGGATTCTTTTTCAAAGTATGATTTCAAAAGCGTTCAACTAACCGAAAATCAAACTAAATCACGGACACCGTGGACGACAGGTACCTATCTACATTTTTTGAGGATTAATCCGCGACATCAATAAGTAAAACACTGCTGAATGAATGTCGATTAATGAGATGTTACGGACAAATTAAGAGTTCAGCGGAAATAATGATCAGCAGCCGAAATAATCTATAAAGCACCACCGATTTCCAGCGGAGCACAATTTACTGGGCTCTTTGATTTGAAGCCATTTTGGCAATTTCATATTTATGTTTTAAGTACAAAAAGGTGTCCGAAGCGACGATTTATGTCTCTTTTCGAATACCAGTGCGGCGTACGTAAGGACTTTGCTTTATCCATTAACTTAAACCGCTAAACCTCAATTCAGATGAAACTCTACCGGTAAGTTCTTCAAGACTGCCCTTGTTTGCAACACAAATCGATCAATATAAATTTGCGAACACGACAACAACAAAACACAGATAGTTCCACGTGATTTGTATTTATGAATGGGTGCTGAGACTTTCTCGGACTGTTTATGTACAAACTTGACTACAACATTTTTATTTGATACGGAAATACAGTATTGGTTAGGTAAAACACTTGTTCAATAATCGAGGGATGTTTTGGCAGAGGAAACACTTAAGTGATTGAAGTGAGACGAAACGCAGTTAAACGACAATAGTTTACGTAATCCATTTTCATTTACACACATCAAAGGAATGCAAGTATTGCCTCGGTGGGTTTTAAAATGTATTTCGTCGAAACCCAAAATAAAAATTGTACAGAGATTAATTATGGTATGCATGTGGCACTCAAAGTGCTTGAAAACATACTTTTTACACAAACATTTTAAACCATAAATAATTCTTTGTTCAGCACATTCAACCGTAATGACACAGGAGTAAATTGAAAAGTTTTAATGAACTCCGCCAAATCTATATTTGCTTATTTTCATTATTCTCTACCTCGTTTTCGTTCTGTAAAACTGAATAAAAAAGAAAATTTAAAAATTCTTGGTTGGATAAAAAGAGATAAAACAATTATGAGAGAAAGTCGTGAAAGCTTACGCCCGAGAAATTCCTCACACCTCTCAACTTTTCCAAAGCAATATTCTTTTCAGTCGTATAAATTCAGAAAGCAAGGTGACGGGATCAGGGCAGGCTATAAGGGATGAGTTCTAGGGGGTGCAGTCCCCCACCCCCTCCTTCATTCTATTGCATACCCGACATTTTAAATTTTCAGAATTTCGTCAAAAATATTTAGTAGTGCAGGATGATGTGTACTTTTCTAACTAAATTTCGTTAGGGCAAAGTCGTTGCACTTTTCTCGGTCTCTTGGCCGAAACGGAAAATCGTGGTTCGGTCGGACCTTGATATTTTGCATGAAAACTATTTCTTACTAAGCATTACCAACAAACCCATTTTATATTAATTATAAATGAAACTCATAATTTATAGATAACATACAAGTAAAAGTTTAATTTAACCAGAAATATGATACTTTAATGTTAACAGAAGTATAAAACGCTTACGATATGGGACATATTTGCGAAACAACTAAACAAGCCATACGTGGGGTAATTTTTCAAATGTTTGATTCAAAAAGTGTGACGACACTGCGAATGGATCGTACAACTGTTCGTTGGTTACTTGCCGTCGGAGGAGACGACTTGAACTGCTTTATGTTGTAATGTGTGACCATGAACTCACTTTATATGTAAGGCTATCAATGCCAGCAGCGGTCACGGAGCTTCAAGATAATGCTGTCTTGTATATTTTGTCGGTGGTGAAGGTTTTACTCGAGAATAGCAATTTACTTGAGAATAGCATTCTATTAGCTGTCGTTTTTTGTCAGTCAACTATGTTACTTCCATTTTGGTTCTCGGCATTCTGATATATCTTCAATTCATACTAGTTGAGCTTCCGATACCTGACAAAATGAAATTACTCATCAATTATACTGAACTGTAAATTCGAATTAATTTCTGGATTCCGCACCTCTCGTTATATTTTAGTGTCCGCTAGCCCTTTACAACCAAAGGTCCAGGAATAAATTAATTACGAAGACTGAGATACTGATAACAATAACCTAGACCAAAGAATGTAATTTCCGCTGAAAAATTCTCCTATAAGAAATATATCAAGATATTTGGCTTTCGTTACACCTATTGCATAAATCAGAAGTTTCACAGTATCCACGGGAAGAAAGGAAAGAAATATTGAGATGATTATATTTCAATGTTGCGGGTTTATCATTGGCTCAGTTTTCTCCGCGAAGTGTAAAATAACTCGTGGACAAATTGCAAAACTAATACAAATGTGTAAGACCAGTGCTGCAGTTCGACAACTGAAATATTGGCAGATTTTTTAAGTCTGGTTGGGAAATGTGTGTGGGTTATTCTTTAACTAACATTCAGCTTTACTTTCTTCTAGTTGTTGTTTTCACCACATCTTGGCGGTAGTTTGTGCTGAACTTTTTCTCAGCAATATAATAGATTTAAATTTCAGTTTTCGCTAAAAACGGGAGGACGTATCTGGTGCATGCTTTNGTCTGGTTGGGAAATGTGTGTGGGTTATTCTTTAACCAACATTCAGCTTTACTTTCTTCTAGTTGTTGTTTTCACCACATCTTGGCGGTAGTTTGTGCTGAACTTTTTCTCAGCAATATAATAGATTTAAATTTCAGTTTTCGCTAAAAACGGGAGGACGTATCTGGTGCATGCTTTCGGATTGCGATCCGTAACATAGATATACCATCAACTTCTTGTTCATTATACTAGTATCTGTTAACACACTGGCTTACAACACGTGTCATGCCTGTAATAATTTCCTACTGTAACGGATGCAATTTGCGAGGCGTCCATCTTCCCGTAAATGTAGATCGCAGTCTTGGCATTATAACCAGACGTGACATTGAGACGATAACATTTTTTTTTTATTAAGGACTCCCCTTAATCCGTTCGGCTACACGTTAATTTCTGAGTTCACGTGTTGCAATCGCGTTAATTTTTTGGTATGCGCTGTACTAGTGTTCAGTAGACAAGGTGACTGCACGACAATCGAGACCTTGATATACTGTGCGAGGAATTGGGGAGGTACAAATTAAGTGAAATGGACAAACGTTTTCCATAAATTGGGCTAGAAAAACCACCGGATAACGACTATTCCCAGTGCACTCGGCTGGGATCGAACGAACGACACGCTCGGAGGGATGACAATGATGCGTATGGAAATGTGCACACCTGGACGAATTGTTGTATCGACCAGAGCGACGACATTCAGAATGGGCGCCGTAAGGTGCTATCGTNAAAACCACCGGATAACGACTATTCCCAGTGCACTCGGCTGGGATCGAACGAACGACACGCTCGGAGGGATGACAATGACGCGTATGGAAATGTGCACACCTGGACGAATTGTTGTATCGACCAGAGCGACGACATTCAGAATGGGCGCCGTAAGGTGCTATCGTTCCTGAAGACGTGAGGTGAAATGAAAAACTGATGTTGAGAAGAAACGGAAATGCAGCGACTGCGGGAGACGTACGTACCTTGTCTAAAGACCAGAATCCAGCTGTGATGTTTTGTATCGGGCCACCTAATTATTTTCGGAGATTAGAAGTGAAAAATATAAATGACATTTTGCGTGGCACAAGGAAACTTATTTGCACAAACCCATACTAAGCTTGGTTCACATTTACGCCGAACAGACACAGCGGACAGAACCTGCGGTTGATCACATTTAAGAAGATTTTCCTCCCTTATCATTTCGTATTCTTTAAAACCAAAACTCCAAAATAAGTGTTAGGCAACAAACTTGACGCTATCATGTTTCGACATTATTTTAATAATTTCGTTGTGGTATAAATTTTACTAAACATTTTCTCAAGAGATTATAATTTTGTTTGATACTTACAAAAATATTTTACACTTCTGTGCTACCCATCGATTAATTTCCAAATTACATTTATTTAATACAGGTGTTGAATAGAATTAATGTTTGTGCTTGCGATTTAAATTGCAAATACATACATCGAACTATTCTATACTAGTACATCAATACACGCTGATATAACAATAAATTAGTGGTATAAAATATGTGAACCAACAAACCTGTGTTAACTTAAAAGTACCTTATTTCTGGTTAAAATAAAAATGTATTTATATTTTATTTATAAATTATACTATTCATTCTATATATATATATGATAGGTGTGGCGGTAATGCCAAGTAAGAAATAGTTCTGATGCAAAATATTATTACACTGAGTGCGCACGAATGCGGTACGTTATCCCTCTGGTGTAATATTCCAGACTCGGTTAACATTTGTTTGCATAAGGCGGAGGAATCTCCTGATATTAGAACCTAAGTAAGTAACTGTGAGTGGAATATAAGTCGATATTCCAGCGTGCACCCTCGCCCGCGCATGCGTCGCAGCAATATTCGAGGGTCGGAGCTACGTCTGCCGGGTAGGGCGGGGTTTGCGCGCATGTGTCACTCCGCGCGGCGCAAGTGTTCCGAGGGGGTTGCTGGCGATACGCGCGCAGCCGGTGCCCTCAGCAGCCCCCGAAAACCGCACCCCCTGTTTCACCAACCCCCGTGCAACCCCAGCGAGCGACTGCAGCGCTCCCTTGGCGAGCAGCCGCGACGAACACAAGCCCCTCGGTAATAATTCATACAGAGCCCGGCTCCTGCCCCACATACCCGACTATAGTCTAGTCGCGGTATCTTCACGCTTTTTTGGATCAAATGTTTGAAAAACCACCCCACGTATGAGGTGTTTGTTTGTTTCCTAAATACGCCATACAGTACAAGCGTCAAGCTACGCTTAATTTTAGTAAGCACTGAATCTGTACTAAATATTTACCATAAGTATGCGACGTTATTAGAACACCAGTGTAAGTAACATATAGATAAAATTAAAAATTCAATTCAAATATGTATTTCCAAATTGGAAAAATTCGTTGAAGACCAGAAGTTGTAGGATTTAGTTTAAATATTTCGTTACGAACACCATAATGCAATGTTTTCAGCTCAAGTAATTTATTAACAAGATTACTGGCATATTCATGGAATTTTAAGTTCCAATTTATATGTTCGTTTAATATTTAGGATTTTAGACTACAGCGGCAGTGATTACGTCAGAAGGATGACATTTGACTCAAATAATTTTAAAAGTTGTTAATAGCATATTCTTAATAATGTTTTATAAAAGAAACTTAGTGAAAAAAAATTATCTGTGCAACTAAAAAAATTTTGACGGTTTATTTGTTTTCGTATATGGATATGTACAGAATTGCAAAAAAATATAAATAGGTTCAAACGTTTCCACTTAAGTGGAGTAATGAAGTGGAGAGGTTTGGGTGGCTCTTAACATCCAGGTCTTGAGAGCCGATGAGAGTGAAGCTATGTGAGTATGGAGCAGCGCCGGAATGCAAGCGCACGGGAAACGGGAGGTATCCGAGAAAAACAGCCAACCAGCGGCATCGTCTGACACAATTCCCGTTTATACTTAAATTTAACAACTATATTCTACCAGAACAATTAATATATGAGCATAAAACTCCTTTACGAATAAAAACTTGAGAACACTCAGCACCGAGCTAACTAGATAGTTTCGAATGACTCGTAAATCAATGTTACCATCACGGTACCGCAAAATGCAGAGGAGCATATTATCGTCTCACAACAAATATCTGAACCTGCGGTGCCATGGAATTCACATATTATGAAAAATAGTTAGTTATTTTCGGCGCACTGTAACGGACAATCAAAGCGTTAACATCAAGTCACACTGCTACAGCGCTCCGTAACTCAGAACTCTGTGATGGGCGCCCGCGACACAAGCCAAGAGGGATGGCTTGCAAGGAAATAAATTTCAACTGCACAACCTAGCAAATGTTGATTTGATTACAAATAAGTGATTGTAGCATCCTTTAAAGAAGAAAGGTTTATTCGTTTCAAACACACTCATGGCATTTAAATAACTGGATTTCCAGAGTCCCAAGACATTCCTGAAAATGTATTTTCATGAACAATAATTGAATATAATCTACAACCACTTTCAAAATTAAAAATGTGTGCAATTTGGCCATGTTAAGTACATGTATGAGACCTGGCGAATTTAGGGTGAGTCATAAAAGCAACGTCACCAACATATGTACTGACTTTTCTTTCTGAATATCTAGCAACCCTATTTAAGCTGTAATAATCAGAATAATACGCACACATTCTCCACTCATTTTAAATGTGTTTTGTTTCAGACAGTTTCTCTTGCAACACCGTGAGTCAAAGTCAATTTCTTGATATGAATTCATGGCAAGGGGTAACAATACAGAGCAGCATCAATGAATGTGATGCTTGCATCAGAAAACACTGCAAAGAAGTGTGATAAAATTACATCAGTGGAAAAAGTATATTTTCAAGTGTTAACAAAAATAATTACTTTTTTACTCACAGATTCAAATTCTTTTTCATTGTTGTGAACAGTTATTTTTATCACATGAAAAAAATACTTGTGTTGTTGCAACTTGTAGAAATAAGCATCGTACATCAAATACATTTGTGGTGTTTGCTTCTGTTTTTTTGTTTGTTCATGTAGTACCTATTATTTTTCATGTGATTTGCAGAGACTACCCTTTTCATGGGAATATAACACAGATTCGGGTATATTTAATGTGTCGTATGTCATACTCGGGGAAAGTCGAAAAAAAGTGTTACCAAAACAAGTCTGAGTAAAAGATAAATTGAAATATTACCAACCTAGACAAAAAACCTTATTCTTGAAGTGATGAATTTGTGTAAAGAGGAAAATTTACAATAAATTTGTACATATTTATTGATAGATGTTGCACATTATGTCCTTTCACAATTGACAAGTTCCATTCGTCATGTACAATTCATTAACTAATTTATACGAAGTTAAATAAAACTGCTGTTGCGCAGAGTAATAAAAAATAGATAAATTACGGATAATACCAAGTTGTATGCCTTATTTTTACTTTCACAGTTTTTTGCTGTATTTGCTTAATTTATTTTGTTAGAATATGTTTTATGGATGCCACCCTTTTAGACTATCAGTAATTAAATACGATATATGTCCCTTACAGTTTACAATGTTATTAGCTAAATCAAATCAACAATTTTCAGTCAAAAGTGCTTAATTTTTATCTTTCATTTCTTCGGAACAGGCTTCCTAAATGTAAAATACAGTTCCTACATGATCATAACTGTGCAAAGAACAGTCTGCTGAACTGGTAATGTGTTATTCCTATATTTTGGTCTTGTAAAT
Source organism: Clitarchus hookeri (assembly GCA_002778355.1). Classification (NCBI taxonomy): domain Eukaryota; kingdom Metazoa; phylum Arthropoda; class Insecta; order Phasmatodea; family Phasmatidae; genus Clitarchus; species Clitarchus hookeri. The sequence continues at coordinate 125,259 of NQII01004412.1, forward strand.
TTGCCATCCATGTAGAGATAGTTTGTTACAGCTATTTTCTGTACGTGCTCCAAAATTATACAGATACAGACCTGTATATGCTACGAAGTATCTGATACTGTCTGTATCAGCTACAGGAATCCCCGAGATTCCCGAGTGCATTGCTGCTTCGCCAGTCTCTCGAGTAGCGAGCGTGTATCAGGTACACAGTATCAGGTAGGTATGTATCACATACGCACGTTATCGAGTATGTGCGATATTAAGGAATTACGTGTTTTGAGTTTGTGTACTGTGTGTTATATTTTACAGTGAAATAAAGTGCAGGCTATTTACGGCAAAGTGAGCTATTTTTAAATCCCGCTCATTTGGAAGAATAGTCAATAAATATATTTTATTGTAGCCTTAGACGTTAACATTTGAGTCCGTTGTAATATACACACTGTGTTTATTACTTACGTGGCAATATTTATTTAAAAAATTGGTGGACTCATAAAAAATGGCCTATTGGAAAAAAGTAACAAGGGATTAAAAAGTGCTCACTTTACCGTGAGCAGTCTATACCTTCTCGGCACTAACCTTTAACTAGTGGCAAAAATTCTCCCTTAGCCAAACTTTTAACACTGATCTTCCCGACTTGTAGTAGAAGTAAGCTTAGTTTAGTACAGCGGTACTTAGGGAATTTTCTCTTTTGAAAACACAAAAAAGCTAGAAAAACCAATAGTCTAATACGATGGAGGAAGGTTTCCCTTAACTCAGGGTGTCGAATTACTTGTCGACATTCTGGTGTCGGTAAGCTGAAAACAAGAGCACCGACCTGAAGTCCATAAAGGGAGAACACAGAAAGCCCCAGAGGTGAAAGCACTGGACTGGCAACCGGATGTCGTGTCCTTCCCCACATCTGAACTGCAAAAATAGCGGATATGCTCAGCGAGTCTGCCAGAACGAAAAAAAAAAAAAAAAAAAAAAAAAAACATCCGAGCGGAGAGATGCAAAGATTTCTTCTCCCTTTAAAATATCTGCGAATCAGATCATACGAGAGGAAGAGGAAAGTAAAGGAAGGAGAGGGAAGATAAAAAAAAAGCTAGGAGAAATTAAATGAAAACGTTTAATGACGAAAAGAATTTCAGTAAACCAGTCAGTAACGTTTTTGACGCACAGTGCTTCTATAATATAAATATATGAATATCTCTCACACATATAGGCCTACTACTATACGGGAATTAAATTTTTAAGTATGCACGTGTGTTATATTTTGTACTCACAATACTCTAGCTGAGCAGAAATATACACATAAATAGAATTAAGTATCAATATCTCACCAAAAATTTCTACAACATAAAAAAGTAATTTAAAAATTAAACATTTAATTTTTTTTTTGTTGTTTTGGTGGGACGAGGGGGGAGAGATGTACAATTTCTTTGACGTGGTAGTCAATAAACAAATATGTATTTGAAAAGAACGAAGTTGCATTCAGACAAAAATGATACAAAGGTGAGTTTTAAAAAGTGAAACTGCAATCAGATACTGCATCAGCAAAATGTAACTGCGTGCAAATGAATAACTTAACGCCTATTTATTTTGGGATTTATCTAACTATAATTTGGTGAGATATTTACTTAATATTAAAGCAAATAACCATCACACCAATAATTTATATACTTTCTCTTGATGCCTAGAAAGGTAATAAATAATAAGACAGCATAACAGTAAAACATCATAAACTTAAAAAGGTATCTTTAAATTACAACTAATCAGGTTACTAAGAGTAACAGGGTACTGATGTCATTGTAGGAAAGATTAAATTTACATGTAGCAACATAAAAAAAAAAAAAAATCTGGTCGAACGGAAAAAAACAATAGTAAGAAACATGGATATTATGCATTTCTGCCACACACTATTCCTTTTCCTGGCTGCCATCTGCCTGGCTCTTGTATTGCATCAGAGACATTTCGAAATAGACGATTTTGTACGGAACTGTCGGCCATATTAATAATATATATTTCCACGCAGAACTTTGAAAACATAATGCAAGTTAGTTTTTGATTGCGCTGGGGGGAACCCTAAAAATATTGTTTCTGTCTTTTGAGGTTGCTTTACAAACTTATGTTAGTACACGCGTGAAACTGGAATGGATTTTTCGCAACCAATTTTCGAAATATATACGCTGTTAAACTAATGGAGGCAAAATAATTCGCTATTTTGAGCACTAGTGGTGTTCCGATAGACATCCAGATAACGCAGGTTAAATAAAATAATATCATATAAGGAGGATGGGAAGAATGTTCCTTAAACAGCCATATGCTTTTCACAGTAACGTAATAACTGTTTAAGGCCCTCCCAGCAAGAAATATAACCAAAAATATATATTTTATTGTGGCCGGAAACGTTAACTTTTGGGGGTTATGAAATGTAACAATAAGCGAAATGATACAAATAGTCTGAAAGGAACTTTTAAGCAAGGCCTTAAAAAGTGCTCACTTTACCGTGAACAGCATATAACACCAGCATGCGGAGGTAAGCAAGTAAGCAAGTGACCGGCTTATAAAACAGTTATTATCCCCTCTTGAATTTACTAGGTCATAAATATTAGGCCCAAATATTTTTCCAGCTCGTTTGAATAAGTTATTCGGTAGGGTACATATTACGAAATCCCAGAAAACTGCGAAAAACGAAGCGAATATAGACGTAAACATTAAGTTACCACTCAAAATAAAAATGTTACACAACTAAAACTGGAGCATCTTCCGAAAGACTATCTTGACCACATAAACCTCAAGGTAACAAAATATTTTCTTGAAGCTGAGCATGCTATTATTCTGCTTCAGGATAAGGTAAAGACAAATTAAAAATTGTATTCTTGGTTGGTAATTTTTCGCGTGTGTTGTCAAAATAAAAAATTTAATTTCCTGTTGTTTACTGTCAGAAAATACATTTCACGATCACTGGACAACCAGTTTGGNGGAAGATTCAATTTCCTGAGCGCCGCGAGATAAATGGGAAAGGCCGTCAGCGCGATAGGACCTGCCGCCGACTGCTGAAGAACATGAAGACGTCTCTCCGAGCGATGGAGTGCTGGCCATTTTTTTCCCCTTCCCCCGCCCAACCAACCCTTTTTCCTGGCAGTGAACTGCTGTGACGAGGGGAGGAGGAGGGGGGAGGGGTGCGCCCAGAATACGACTGGTCCGGAACGTAAGGACTAGGGGGCGGGTAGAGAGGACTTATAGCATATTCGTCTCACCATTCATCACGGGCAGCCGAGCCCGCCCGGCCGCACCGCAAAGATGTTCTAGGCCGTTTTCGTGCGCGCAACACGTGCACAACTCGCCCTTACACACAGGAAAAAAAAGATTGAGTACTGAGCTGTAGGCTCTAAACATGTCAGGGGCCCGCCTGCCTGGAGCTATTTTCCGCGTTTGAGGCCGAGAAACGCCAGAGCGGTAAGGGCTACGCTGTCACGGGCATCAAGTGTGCCAGCGCCACTAAGCGCAAGTTTCTGAATTGGCGTGCAGAGTTCTCTAGGCGAACCGGGTTCGATTTCCGACGGGGTTGCTCCCTGATTTCCGTATGTGGGAATCGTGCCGGACGATGCCGCTGGTCAGCGGGTTTTCTCGGGGATCTCCCCCCCCTCCCCGTATTCCTATGCATGTACACCTCGCTTCACCCTCGTCGGCTCGCAAGACCTCGTTGCAATGAGCCGCCCAAACCTCTATCCACTCCACTCCCACGATACCACGGGGACCATAAACCATTAATTCAACGGGGCGAATCAGAGTGGCTCGTCGAACGTGCTTCCCTCGCTGCCAAGGGAGGAGGGAGGGTCGATACGACGCCTACAATGTCCCCGACAGGCGGCGGAGTTCGCATCTGCCTCCTTCATTTCCTCTCCGCGCCCTCGAGCGACAGGATCAGCACGATGTGGGGGGCTGTGCGGTGACGTTACAACCGCAAGTGGAATTGCTTCTGCGCTGGTAATTGCGAAAGGCGGCGCGCGCATCCCCTTTACATGCACAGAGCGACACTTGGGACGGTCGCGCGGATTGCTTGAGACGTCCTTCTGCACACTACGTTACCGTTAATACGCCTACTAGTTCTCCGCTTCATTTATTTACCTGTTAAGGCTTTCGCCTACCTGGTGCTTCGACTACGTTGTAGAGTGTTTGAAATACACGTTTTTCCTCGAAAANACCTGTTAAGGCTTTCGCCTACCTGGTGCTTCGACTACGTTGTAGAGTGTTTGAAATACACGTTTTTCCTCGAAACTATTAAACTTGCGTCCAATGTGTTGAAACACGAAACGAACACACTTCAGACGAGGCATTACGTCACGTATATTAGAAACGCCATTTCAGAGCACTCAAAAACGGCTAGAAACAGCTTTTTCAAAGGGNGAGGCATTACGTCACGTATATTAGAAACGCCATTTCAGAGCACTCAAAAACGGCTAGAAACAGCTTTTTCAAAGGGCTGTACTCAAAATATACGCGTCAGATACATACAAAACTACACCAGGGCCACGAATGGAACCTTCCTACAGACTTTCCACAAATAAAACGGTAGGGTCACTGCTGAAAATCCCATAGGTACACGCAGCGCGACGCGAACATTGCTTGCCAGTTCAAGCCTTGCGCTTAGTGGCGATGGCGCACTTGATGCGTGTGGCAATGTCGCCCTTATCTCTCATGAGCTTCTCGACCTCAAATGCGGAACAAAGCTCCAGGTAGGCGGAATCCTTAGCGAAGTAGATTTCAGCCTATTTTACACTTAGCATAAAAGACAAATGAAACCACTTTTTTGTCAGTACTGACTGCAAATGAGTTCGATCGACCAACTTCGGCTGAATGATACGACTCCACAAAAAGAGTACGCATATTTGAAATTGGGCTTAAACCATTAGCTTACTCCTAACGTTAGAGAAAGTATTTAATGGAGAAGACAGCAGTTCTGAATAATGCGTAATTTTTCAGAGATTTGCAAGTACTGCAAAACATGTCACTGTTATAAAGTACTTTCATGGAATTAATCAGAGTTGTCACTTTTTTCGCATTAATTTTCATGGCGTACATGCATAATTGGATTTCTAGTCATGGATTATCAATTCTCATAATCTATAAAAGTTAACGATACGGTCGCCTTGTGTTATTACTCTAAAACCTCTTAGACTTCCAAGGCACTTGTGCTTTAATTCCAAAACAAATTTCTGCAGTATCTGCCAAGTGGGCAACACACCGGCATTAGGCCCACTTACATAGTTTTATTTCGATGAAGCAGCGTCAATCCCTAAATGAGAAAAGTTTTGTTGAAAAATGCTTTAGTTTAAAATAAATCCTTAATAAATTCGTGGTTAGTTTTAAAATATCTTTTTCTTCTGATTGATGGGAAAAAAGGGGGGAGGGGGGTNAATCCTTAATAAATTCGTGGTTAGTTTTAAAATATCTTTTTCTTCTGATTGATGGGAAAAAAGGGGGGAGGGGGGTGCAATATTTTTGCCTCTTCTTTCCGTTGAAACTAAAATTCTCGCCATACGATAACCTGCCTGTCTCGTANGGGGGGTGCAATATTTTTGCCTCTTCTTTCCGTTGAAACTAAAATTCTCGCCATACGATAACCTGCCTGTCTCGTATACTTGAGGTCGTGGGTTCGAGCGCAGTCTTAATTGTTTTCCATCCCTTTTCCTGGTGGATTCTGGATTAGTATCTTACTACGAACTTTCCCAATACTCTCCCACAGGTGTAAAAAACGGCGTAAACGTCTAGTTTCGGTAATGAAATGAAGCAGAATTAAGACCCACCAGTTTTTATCCCGCAAGGGAGGTGAATTCTTTGAGCATCGTAAGAAACGGGGCAGAACTGAAACTTAGTGCTTCGCGTTCTACCTTCATGTTTGGTTAAGCAGCTCTTCCAAGTTCGTAACAACTTCCGATAACGAACTATCGATTTCTCCTATGGAGATTTTTCAGACGGATTCTCTCTCTTCGTCTAATGGAAAAACAACCTTATAAAGAATGCAGAAATAAGCTCTTCAAAGTTTTATACACATACCTACGAGCTCTTGTCGACTCGATGATTAGGTATTGATTTGTGCGAACGATTTGAAAACTGTGAGCGTACATGTGAGTGAGACAATTTCAAGTAAAACCTGCCGTAAGTGTGGAAACAAGGCTGAAATAACACGGAAAGAATTGCCATATTTTGTCACTGAAATATTTATATATTTAACTAAGCAGCGAAGCGTCGTAACCCGTATGTAAACTTTCTGCAACACAGATGTGCAACACTAGCCACTAACAAACGCGCTTTCCCTTCCCGTTTTGCCACTTATCCAGCATTCCCCTAACCTGATCAACGAGTCTGAGAGGACAAGGTGCAACCGGCTCAAATTGCTACTTTACTTCGCTGTATAGCGCTACGCATTACACCAGCGTACACGCCAGGCCTATTAAAGGCGAACACATTCCTCACGCTCTCACTAGCTCTGGCACCAGAAAGTGTAACAGTAGAGACATCCCATTTCCTTCCTCCGGTAGATGTAGTTTAAAACACCAATCCGTGCAAAAAACGAGAAACATATACTCGCAGCACAATGGCAATGTTTAATATATTATGGCAGTGTTAGAAAAAATCATGCAGAAATCGTAGCAAGTTTAACAGCTACAACTAACTTTAAGACACAAAGTTTACAAACAGTGTGTATTCCCAACAACGACGAGACTGGCATGAGGAGAATAAATCAGGGAATTATTCATATCCTTAAGATTTTTATAATTTATGCCCATCTATACTACCCACACTGTACCACTGAATACAATCCGTTTCACTTACATTTCCCAAGTTAACGGACGTCCATAAATCTGAAAACCACAGTGATAACATGACAAATATGCTTACACCAGTTAGGAGTTTTAAATAAAAACTTTATCTTGGACCAACATTTTACTAATTAAAAAAAATACCTGCTCTATCGGCCGTCCTCATTTAAAAACATTACGCTATGACACTATTTTATGTCGAATTCATGGGTTTAAGACAGTTTTTCAGCAAACATAAGGCATTATTAACCTCGTGTGCTGATTTTCATCATCTGGGTATGTTTTTAGCTCACGAACTACCTACGGAACTGTCAAAATCACGTCTTCAAACAGCAGCGTGGACGTCTATTTATCTTTGCTTTTGTAACAAAAATAATTATTTGAATACATCCCACGTGCAAGTCGATACACATAGTTATGACGTAAAGGAAGCTTTTCAGGAATTATGTTTCTTCCGCGAGATTTTCCGCATAGTATCAATAAACATTCCTTCATATTGGAACGCCATACTTGACAAATTATTTNTCCTTCATATTGGAACGCCATACTTGACAAATTATTTAAAATCAGGCGGTAGGGATAGTAATGCGTTTTTTGTTCATCACGAACTGAACAGACTGTAATACTTATTACAGAAGAAATTAGTTGAGTAAGGATGTTTTGGTCGGCCCTTAAAGCTGTTGCGTGCTTGAGAATTTGGTATTATGCTAATGAAATTCGGTTTTTTGAATCCAATTTTGAAGATATAAACTTGTGACAAATCCAAAGTGTGAGAAATGTTGCTATCAAGCTCTGCATAAAGGCAAATACAACAATTTTTTCAACAATTATTTTATTTTATTAATTATTAAGTTTTCTGATATTTCCAGGAAAACGGATATACATTTATGTTACAAAAGGTTTCGATAGTAACGAAGCTCGAATTTTTCTGCTCAAAAAAGTCCCTGGTTGTATATATCTATATTTTACAGGAACGCCAAAAAAAAAAACAGCTAATTTAATTAAAATGCATTTCCCTATATCGAATTCTCCACCAGGAAACAGCCTTATCAGTAAGGTCTTGAGAGCCGGTGAAGGTTAAGCGAGATAAGGATGGAGCAGCTGCGGAATGCAAGGGCGGGGGGAAATCGGAGTTTTCCGACAAAACCCACCGACCAATGGCGACATCCACTACGTTTCCCACATGCGAAAATCCGGGTGACCCCACTGGCAATCGAGTCAGTTTTGCCTTAGTGGGAGGCGAGTAGTCTGCTTACTACTGCTACATGCTCGCTACTCTTCATAGCTTCCCTGCCCCGTTTTGTTCGAGCGAGTGAAGGAGTGTGCGAAGGTCAGGCCAGCGGTATTCCGAGGAGCGCGTGGAAATGTACAAAGGCAAGCCGCTGTGTACCACCGTGATAAGCTGATCGCGACCCGTGCGCTCCTGACCTCCAGTGGGTTGAATTTCTAGGGTTATATTTGAAAAAATGTTGTGATCATCGCCCTAGACTCTCAGCGAGTCTCCTGTTGCGGGGAACCTTCTATGACGGGGCAGAGTGACTGCCTAAGCTGCGACGGGTCTCCGAGCCGACCGTCTAGATTTGAAAGATTGTGCGGCATTAAGCGCCAGGTGCGCGAAGATAACGAAGCGACGAGCCAGCATAGCGTCGAGTGACGGCGAGAGTAACCAGCGGGAGTGAAGTCTGAGGACTACGAGCATCGGTACAGTGGAGAGAGAGAGAGACTGGCGGGCGGGACTATTGAACTGGATGCGTGAGTGTAAGACATTTGGAATAATGGCAATTGAAAGATAAAATATATGTAAATAATGAGTGTGAATTAAGTGACTAACCTATGTAGATACATTAAGGACTTTAAATAGAATTGAGATACACATTAATTAACATTGCGCTCACTGAAAATAACAAAAGTAGTAGTAGAGATAGGATTTTTGATGTAGTAAATAAAAGTTGTGTGAATAAATTAAATATCAAATAAAGTTCTTTTAATTTTTATTCAGACCTCACTCACGAACTCGAATACGCCCTTCTGACGTCTTGTAACAACACACCACAGGGGCTCTCCTCCCGCTCCCCCACCGATATAGAATAGGACTAAAGACTGAAGGGGGAATGACGCCGAAAGCGGAAGGCAATTGTATGGAATTCTGTGAAAAGCTGCTGCCAATAAGGTACTGACGACAAGGGTAGAATTAAAGTGGAAATGAAAGTTTGCATGGCCATCAAGGAGCCGGAAGAAAAGAAGAAGAAGAAAAAAAAGCTACAATGGTTCGAAAATTGAACAGCTGTGCAGGTCGACAACTGGCGAATTGCCGCCGGAAGGTGGACATTAAAGACAAGATAGGCAGAGGAGAAACAGCTTCTGTGAAGAGCGAAAAAACAATGGCACGGTTCTGCAATGAGTTTGGAGATCGTAAAGCAGTTACGTGAGGTGAACGCATGGGTTACTTCGGCAAGTTCACGAAAACCGACGTAGGTGCGAGGCGAGGCGCGTATAAAAACGCGAGAAATGTCGCTGTATGAGGGAACGCAGCAAAGGCAAGATATAAAGCGAAGATTCTGAGAAGCCAAATACGAAAAATTTATAACCAAAAGGAAAAATTAACAATAATAAACCCGAAATGGATTCGAGATAAAGCGAGATGGAATATCTGCAGCGCTGGGCGGCAGGGGAGAGCAGACAAAAGAAAGCTGCTAGGAAGAGGAACAGAATATTACTGGTTGCCAATTAAGCGAACACTTCCGTGTACTTAGTTTCTTCTTATGCCAGTTGTGTNAGAGGAACAGAATATTACTGGTTGCCAATTAAGCGAACACTTCCGTGTACTTAGTTTCTTCTTATGCCAGTTGTGTATCCGTCCACAACAGTGTTACTCAGACTTTTTTTTTAGGGGGTATTATTAAGAAAAACTAAGACCACCGCGGGCCGCACTTACGACACTTGACATAATAATATTTGTGAACTAAGAGTAGGTAGGTAATTCGATGACATTTAAAATTCAGAGTGTCGCGTATCGTCTTGCAAGTAGTTTGTTTATTCGTTCGATACGGTGATAGCGGGCCGAGATAGTACATAAAAAATACGTACAGAAGTCGCCTGACTGATAAAATAATGAAAAATATCGTCTAGTTTCATCAGTGACTTTAATTTTTAATAAATNCTGACTGATAAAATAATGAAAAATATCGTCTAGTTTCATCAGTGACTTTAATTTTTAATAAATTCGTATTATGTATTGCTTTTTTATTTTTGCAACAGACACTCTAAAAATAAGAATTTGGTAACTTGTATTTACTGAAGCCGGCGAGCGCGGGCCACAAAGAATGGGCCCGTGGGCCGCAGTTTGAGTACCCATCGTCCACAGCAAAATGTTAACATTAACACTGCCGTGGTCCTTTTGATTATAGGCTCTTCACTTTGGAAAGCCCTCTCATTTGGAATAATAATCAATAAATATATTTTATTTTAGTCTTGGGTGTTAACTTCCGAGTGCGGCGGAATATACACGCTGTGTTTATTACTTACATGGCAATATTCATTTAAAAAGGTGGTTTATTGATAAAAAAAATGGCTGAAAGGAAAAAAGTAACTAGGGCCTCAAAGGTGCTCACTTCACCGTGAATAGCCTAGAAAGTGACTGGAATTGCCACAAATGTGCCAGTATTACAACAGTCCTCACTACACTTACTTATATTTCTTTTTTCTGTTCCTTCTCATCAAGGGTTAGGCCCAAGGTTTTTCCGGTTCCTATTTCTTTGTTGCTATTCCCAGGTGTCTTCTTCCTTNCTTCTCATCAAGGGTTAGGCCCAAGGTTTTTCCGGTTCCTATTTCTTTGTTGCTATTCCCAGGTGTCTTCTTCCTTGTAGCGTGTAAATTGAAACTACAGTTGGAAAACCATCATTCGGCCTTCTCACACCATCTTTGGTGTTTGACGATATGTTTACCTCCGAATGTGGGTTGTACGGAATAACACAGGAACGTAAAATAACAATTAATTTATGTGTGCTCATAGTAGCCTCGAGTCCAGTAATCCCAAGAAGACGACTATGGCAAAGAAAAATGGAAAACGATATTTTCTAAAAGTAAAAAAAAAAAAATCTATATTTGTGCCAGCAGATCTTAACATTACTCTTTTAATAAAACGTTTGTACACTGAAATACGTGGCAGTCANAATCTATATTTGTGCCAGCAGATCTTAACATTACTCTTTTAATAAAACGTTTGTACACTGAAATACGTGGCAGTCCATTGCTTACTTTTAACGCCCTACATTTGCCAGCAGAAATATTTTTTTTTAAAAAGGTTTGTTTTAAATTTTTTTAGTTAACTTCTAGCCATTTACGTAACAGTTAGAGAATGAAAAGNAATCTATATTTGTGCCAGCAGATCTTAACATTACTCTTTTAATAAAACGTTTGTACACTGAAATACGTGGCAGTCATTGCTTACTTTTAACGCCCTACATTTGCCAGCAGAAATATTTTTTTTAAAAAGGTTTGTTTTAAATTTTTTTAGTTAACTTCTAGCCATTTACGTAACAGTTAGAGAATGAAAAGGGAGAATATACTGTCTAGATCAGTAATTACAATCAATGCTGTGCTTCNGGGAGAATATACTGTCTAGATCAGTAATTACAATCAATGCTGTGCTTCTCATTTCAAATTCAGAAAACAAAACCACAACAAACTAACGGGCGAGTGTAATGCACTCGAAAACAGTGTTCCGGTCGGTTGAATTCATTACGAAATCAAGGTCGCAGCAACAGGTTGGGAAGCATGAAAAGGGGGAGGGGAGGTTATGAATTGACCTCACCAAATTTGTAGTAGGAGGAAGTAAAGGAAATTAAGGTTTACTCATCATACCAACTATCTTTAAGATACTTAAATTTCCATTAAAAATCTAAGTACACATTATTTTGAAAATGTTTTCCAAATTTACTTTCTGTAATCGACGCGACACCCAGTTAACTAGCGATCTCACATTTCACGTGATAAGGGGGGGTTTGTGATTTTTAATTTTATAATAGACAAACTATAACAATTTGTAAGAAAAAATATCATTATTTGTATTATCATGCTGATCACTAGTGCCTGCTGCCTGGGTGTAATATTTTCATTAACATCTTGGTATCATCACAAACAGCACAATGTTAGAAGAATGATTTAAAATTTATAAAAAAAAATTAAAATAAAAACAAAAAAATACATATTAAATGATTGTAAATGAAGCTGCACAAGCGAAACCACGTCACACTGCATTCCATCTACCTGCACTCAGGTAGGTACACGGCAGGTATCGACCTACCGTGTTAAAGCTACTAAAATGCAAGTAATTTTGTTACGTGATTATCATATTTGATCATTCTTCCCATATGTCACACACATGTGTGATGTGCCTCAAACAATTTATAGATAGTACTACTAGGACGAGTCCTACCTCGACAGCTATCACTAGCAGTTCGTTAAGAACAGTGCCTGTATTGCATAGATGTTCGCATTGTTACACACGACCCCGTTGTGCATCTCCTTCCGCAACAATACCTGTGAATAAGACCATACTGGAATTGATAAATATCAACCGCAAAATGCATATCACGCCAGAATATGTGCGTCCAGCAGATATCAGAACATTCCTTAAAAACTGCAACAATCTAAAACCAGACCCTGCATACAGTGCGTAACGCGAGCGAACCAGAAATGATTACGACAGCACACACGCGGAGGGGCACAAAGAGTGGACGGGACAGCGAGGCAGAGGATCGGGGCAGTCGGCGAGTGTCGAGGGACGTGGGTGGCCACCCCACCAGGAGCGNGAGGGACGTGGGTGGCCACCCCACCAGGAGCGACGGCATTTATCATCCTGGGCGGCGAGTCCAGCACAGTGCGAGACCGGGTGAACTCCTTTGAAGGAAACAAATGCTTACGAAATCACTTTTGTGTGTGTGTGTGTGTGTGTGTGTGTGTTGGCGTGTGTGCGCAGTCTNTAACTCTGTAAACATACATAGTACTTAGTAGGACTTTTATAGTTTTCGAACATGTCGGGCACTTACTTTCAAAATGGCGCTCATTAAAATCTTTGGCGATAGGTAATAGGGGAGAGTCCCCTAGCACGGGACGGCCGCTAGTACAGGACACGTGAGAGTTAATGAGAATCCCGATAGATAGCAGCATCATGCAGGATGTATCTGAAAGGTTCCTTCGTATATACAAAAGCATCACCAAAGTCTATATGTTGCAAGCTGTTAGCACAGCTGCCCGTTTATTTAATGAAATAGTCTTCTAAGTGGCATTTTTGTTCGAAATTTCTAATTTAATTTTGGTAATGTTAATTTCAGCTGTTTATAAACATTTTTCTTTTCTATTTATTAATGTTATGTTGTTATATAAGTTCAGCGGAAGCGTTTGAGAATCAACTTTGCTCCGTGTCACTAGAGAAGACATATCACAAAATGCTTTGAAGGCACTATCGTGTTTCTAGGTATCTGCCGCAACGAACCTTATGATATTAATAGCGAACTATTTAACTATTGGACCGATTTACAAAATTCAAACAACATTACGTTACAAATTCGCGGCAGGTCACGTACATAATGAATTTATTACTTAAATCACGAATTTTTATAACATAAAGAGTAACCTATAAAAGCCTTAAATCCCGTGAATGTAAAATTCTAAAAACAGATATTACTTCATCATCGTCTGTCTTTGCCTCAACCTTTACCATGCGCGTGTATTGATAAGAAAAAAAAGGGGGGGGGGATGTTTATGAGTTTCCCCCTTTTCCCCCTATACAAAANATATGTACATGTATATGTATGTGTGTGATGAGAGATGGGAGACATAACCTGAAACTAACATGGCGGCACCCTCTGGCGTCCTAATATTATCGACGCCAGCCGCCAGCTTATGAATTTTCGTAGTATAACTTTTCAAATATATTTTTAGAACAGCCCGATCGGATGTTAAATTTTCCAATGTTACGGACTTAGAAATTTTTCGTGCGTAATAGAAATATAGGAATTGTTTTAAAAGTATTTGTGAAGTAATTAAAAGGTTGTAAAATATATTTAATTGGTATAACACACATACAAAACAGTAAAGTTTGGAAATATACAGGGGATCAAACAGAAAAAATTTAACGTATCAAGGTCAATTTCTTGGGGGAATGAGGGGTGGGAACCTTAGGGAAGACACACGCGCCCTTACAGCAGGCGACGAAGATCATCACAAGAGTAAACACTTAAACTGCAATGGGTCTGAACAACAGAACAGTACAAGTCACCCAGTTTGGTATTTTGCTTGCTGTTAATTTAAATTTGCTAAGACGAAAAATTCCAAATGTAGCAAAAAAAAAGTAAACACAAAAATGCATCTACTACTGTAAAAGTAACTACAAATGTATACGTAACACCCAAACCATAAAATTTTATCAATCAATAAGTACTTGTCACTTTACAATTAGCAAATATCACGCCAATTAGAAAATGAGGACACAACTTATGATAACCAGTTAAATACAAAATAACTGTAACGAAAAACCGCGAGTAAAAAAATGCACAAAAGAAATAGCATGGCAGTTAAAAAAAAATCAGCCACCAGTCAGTTATAAGTAGCGACGATTGTCATTAGACTACAGAACGTATCATTTCGAGCTATAATTCAGAGACAGAGTACACATTATACAAACACATGTGTGTTTTACTTATGTTATTGAAACACTGCTCGTGTGGCACGCACTGCAAGACTCTGAACCAACAGTGAATGTAGAACACTCAGTTACCATACTCCCATGCAGACCAATCAATATAATTGAAGAAAAGAATGAGTTATGGGAAAAGAAAAAAATATGGCGAATATTAAAACCAATGTATAAATGACCCCATCACAAATATACGTAACTGTAGGGTTTATCTTAGCGCGATGTTATGACTCAAAATGGAAATGTCTGTAAGCGACTGTACAAAGCTAGAAGACGTGTGTAAACATGTCACTAAATCTGGTACTTGGACGCACGTAAGGTTAGGGGTAAGATAAAAAAAAAGCTTAATATTAAAATATATGATGAACTAAGATATAGGAAGACAAGTAGAGTTCTTACCAGTATAAGGTAGAGTATTTTCTTAACGATCAGTCAAGACCCTGCTATGCATACCTGGAAAATAAAAACAAATGACAATTATTATACAAACATTTTACGTGAAGATGCAAAAAGCATATTAATTAATAGAGCCCAGAAAATGTCGCGAATGAATCGCAAGGCAACGAATACTTAAACACATGCCTGTACATATCGGTTTATTTTTCGATTAGATCAGAGTGTTTCACACATGCCCGGAACGGCCCCGAGTCAATAGCAAACTTGCCAAAAAACAAGGACCGAATCCCGCGGTACCTTGTATGAGATATAACGTACTACTCAATGGGACAAGCAGCAAATGAACAAATATCCGAGACTCGAAAAAGCATAGAATTGTGGAGTTTTGCCTATGGGTCCCTTCAAACAGCGAAATTTTCTTGCCCTATCCATTTGTACAGTTCACGAGCAAAACAACAGATGGCACAGTACAACAAGAAGGATAACTTAAATTAAACAGTATTAAAATAATAAACTCATCACGCTTACCTTATTTCACTGAAAGTGGCGCTTGCACAGTATGCATGGCCAAACTATAATGAAACATAAAATAAAATACAAGAAGTTACCAATATAAGTAATTAGTCCACTTCTCTCTACATATGTTTGCAAGTAACAGGATAAAGTAGACCATACTCTAAGACTGAGATAAAATAAACACGTGTGTTAAAATAAAATATTTAGACCCCTATATTGCTATCATTTTGAAAGAAGTGTTTCATTCTCTTAAAACATATCAGTTTACATGTCCCACTACAGAATTTATTGTTTGGCAAATCTGGTAGGAATCAGTTAATTGTTTTTGAGATAACACAAAAAAAAATTTCCATGTGAGGGTGGACAAAAAAGGCTACATATTAGTTTTTGTATTGTAATTTATACCTTTAGCATACCAAGTGTGGTCGAAATTGGTTAAACGGTATAGTAGGTATATCTTATCAATTTAAATCATACATAGTAACATGACCTACCATAATACACTGGAGAGCAAAACAAACTGGGATAGGCGTGCGTATGCTAGTACCAGAGGTATGGAACCAATCAGAGAAACGCGTTGCGGTCGGCAGCGCCTATATAAGACAACAAACGTCTGGCAAAGTTACTAGATCGGTTACTGCTGCTACAATGGCATGTTATCAAGATTTCAGTGAGTTTGAACGTGGTGTTATGGTCGGCGCACGAGAGATGGGACATAGCATCTTCGAGGTAGCGATAAAATTTGGATTTTCACGTACGACCTTTTCACGAGTGTAACGTGAATATCGGGAATACGGTAAAACATCAAATCTTCGACATCGCTGCGGCCGGAAAAAGATCGTTACCGAACGGGACAAACGATGACTGACGAGAATCATTAAACGTGACAGACGTGCAACCCTTTTTGAAATTGACGCAGATTTCAATGCTAGGGCATCAAAAAGTGCCAGCGTACGAACTATTCAACGGACCATAATTGATATGGGCTTTCGGAGCCGAAGGCCCACTCGTGTACCGTTGTTGACTGCACGACACAAAGCTTTACGCCTCGCCTGGGCCCACCAACACCGCCATTGGAATGTTGATGAACGGAAACACGTTGCCTGGTCTGACGAGTCTCGTTTCCAATTGTATCGGGCGGATGGACGTGTACGGGTATGGAGACATCCTCATGAATCCATGGACCCTATATTACAACAGGGAACTGTTCAAGCTGGTGGAGGCTCTGCCATGGTAAAGGGCGTGTGCAGTTGGCGTAAAATGGGACCCCTGATACGTCTATATACGACTCTGACAGGTGACAGATACGTAAGCATCCTGTCCGATCACCTGCACCCATTCATGTCCATTGTGCATTCCGACGGACGTGGACAATTTCAGCAGGACAATGCGACACCCCACACGTCGAGAGTTGCTACCGAGTGGCTCCAGGAACACTCTTCTGACTTTAGACACTTCCATTGGCCACCTAACACGAGACATGAACATTATTGAGCATATCTGGGATGCCTTGCAACGTGCTGTTCAGAAGAGATCTCCACCGCCTCGCACTCCTATGGATTTGTGGACTGCCCTGCAGGATTCATGGTGTGAATTGCCTCCTGCATACCTTCAGACATTAGTCGAGTCCATGCCACGTCGTCTTGCGGCACTTCTGCGTGCTCGTGGGGGGCCTTACACGATATTAGGCAGGTGTACAAGTTTTTTTGGCTCTTCAGTGTATTAGTTACCTGCGAAATTTGCCTGGAATGTGTTAAGTGGTTTCTGATATATGTTTAGTCTTTATTTGTTCATGTAGTGCTTCCTTCCAATATGGCGGATTAATAAATATATGTCTCTCTAAATGAGATATTTACACGATAAACTGTTAAAATACAAAATTTAGTTTAAATTGATTAAATGGTTTCCGAAATATAAAACGGCGCCCTAAATAATACAATGTGCTCCATTTTGAAATTAAGTGCAAGTTGTGGTAGAAAACTATAAAAGTCGGATATCGTTACTACATACTTTGTGTGTGCCGAGTTTGGCGAAATTCGGTTAACGGGTTCAAAAGTTTTTATGAGGACTCAGGCGCACACTTGATCTTAAAATTTACGGTTCGTTCCGAAAGTAGGGTAAAAATCACTTCAGAAATCAAGAGATTATTGCTGATCAAGTAAAAAAATTATTTTACTGGATGATAACCAGTCTTCAGAGTAACGATCGCTCAGAAAAAAAAAATACTATATATAGAGTAAACGAAGTTTAGTCACACAGACGGTTGTGTTGATATTCTAACATTTATTGCAATCAAATTCAGCAATGGGCAGAAGTTGGCAAGATACAACACCGACAGGCTTTCTTGTAGAAATGCCAGAAATTTCCGTTGTTTGTACCTAGTGATAAAAATAGGTACATGAACACGACAATTATGGGACATTTATATATTTTGTAATTAATGAGGTCTAAAAATATTTTTAATATATGTGATTATATAGTTCAAATTTTACGAAAATCAGTGCATACAGTAGAATTCCATAATTACCACACAGTGAGGTAAGTAATTACAATAAAGTGTTGTGAGAAATTTATAAAGGCCCTAATTATATTAATACAGAATATTTACTTATATAAAAAATTCCGTTGCAATAGTCGTTAGTGACATCATATTGTTACAAGATTTTATTGCAATCTGTTCGGCGGTTAAAAAGTTATTGAGAGGGGCATATATTCCAAAGAGATATTCCAAAAATTGCATAAGCCTTTAAGCCAAACACAAGTTGATCTGTTAAAAACAATGACCGAGAGACAGATTCTCTTGTGTGTTGCTCTAAGTCCTTAGTCGGCTAAGAGGGCAGCACAAAAAAGGGGTAAAGACAGTACCGGGTGGGGCGGTGGTCACAGATCACTTGCCCCAGCCAAGGGCTGTACCTCGCAGAGGTCTGCCTTGAGGTTAAAATCCTCCACAAATAATGGCTGCAAAAAGGGACCCCTGGTACCTTGTGTACCAGAGAGCCCCCGGCAAAGTGTACCAGGGACCGAACCTGTAAAGGCGAGGCTTCCTGGTAGCTTCAGTAAAGGGAATCGAACTTGACAAAGAAAGGGCAATGTACTATGTACAAAGGATTTTGGATGGCGACACAAAATGGGACCAGTTGTTTCCACCTTCCCAGGTGGAAACATTCTGGCTAAAGAAGATCCTCCCCTACATCTGGGGGCAGGATGGCAAGATCATGGTAGCTGTGGTTGCAAAAGCCATAGATAAAAAGGATACCAAGGAGAGCAGTGTGGGCGACACTGACTCCCCGTCCAAGCCAGAAGAACCAAGCTGGGCAGAAGCAGTGGAAGTAGAGGAAGAGAAGGAAAAGCAGGAGAGCGAATTGGCCTATGAGGCAATTCAGATGGAAACCTCCCTGGCTCTGGAGGAAATCACATGCTATGTGACCGACGACAGGAAAAAGGTCAGCAAGGAGGCATCTAACTTCTTGCTGCCCAGGATCATGAGGCTGAAAGCGCTGCTAGACATGCAGCTGCTTAAGAATGCAGTATTACAGGCCGAAAATCNAAGGTTGAAAGCGCTGCTAGATATGCAGCTGCTTAAGAATGCAGTATTACAGGCCGAAAATCAGGGTCTGACGGGAAAAGTTTCTCTCCTCGAGAAACTAAAGGAAAGGAAAACACATGTCTCTGAACAGGGCACCAAGTCCAAGGCCCCTTTGAGTTTCGCAGAGATTCTCAAAGAGCAAAAAGACAATAAGGACAAGCCAGATCAGAAAGAAACAGGGCAGTGGCAGATAGTACAGGGCCGTAAGTTAACAGCCCGGAAGACTGTGCTTATCTACCCCCAAGAAGGGGAAGGTAAGCCAGATGAGGTAAAGGGCAAATTGAAGGTGTTTGACCCTGTAAAGGAACACCTGAAAGTGAGGAACTTGAGGGCAGTCGGCAAGGGTGGTATCCTTCTTGAGGCAGAGGATGAAGAAACCATGATGAAGCTCAAGAATTCACAAAGAATGGCGGAATTGGGACTTCGAGTAGAAGATCCCAAAAGACGTGGACCTAAAGTAATTGTTTTTGATGTCCCCCGGGACTATGATACCGAGAACTTCCTGGAGACTCTGTGCGAACAAAACTTCAGTGAAAACCAGATAGGAAAAGAGGAGTTCAAAAAGAACACCACGATCCGGTTCAGGACAGGTCCACGTCACATTAAGGACAAGGTGAATTTGGTTTTGGAGACAACCCCCGCCTTAAGAAGGATGCTGATCCAGATGGAACATCTCTATGTAGGATTCCAAAGGTGCAGAGTTCGGGACTACTTGGTGCCGACTAGGTGTTTCAAGTGCCAAGGCTATGGACACATAAAGGAAAGGTGTCAGGCACAAATGGCATGTTCTGGGTGTGCCGAGACTGGACATACTTTTGCCGAGTGCAAAAGTAAAGAACAAGCAGTCAAGTGTGTTAACTGTATTAAGGATAAAAGGAAAGATACCGATAATAGAGTGGGATCAAATGAATGTCCAGTTCACCAGAGGCAGTTAGCTCTGGAACTTGACAGGACTCAGTATGTCTAGGGGACATGCGCTGCTACGCGTCGGGCAAATCAACCTGCAAAGGGCAGCAGTTCCAACAATGGAACTGCAAAGAATTGGGATGGAGCAAAATCTAGACATGGTACTGATGCAGGAGCCCTACCTGCTTCATGGGAAAATACCTTCTCTTCAAGGACGTTTTGTGCTGGTGGGAGAAAGACCGATGGCAGGAATATGGGTACGTAATCCTGAGATAAGCTATATCCCACTAGAGGCTCTGTCAAACACGCATNTTACTTCCAACCCCAGGATACGGTAGAACATCACCTCTCTCAGTGGAGTGTGATAGTTCGCAGAGCCAAGGAAAAGGATATAATTTTCGGAGTGGATATAAACGCAAAGTCTGAATTATGGAACTCACCAGTTACTGACGGAAGAGGAGAGGAGGTAAACGAGTACCTAACCGAGAACAACCTGCAGGTTGCAAACACGCCTGGGCATCCAGCGACCTACTGGTCACCAGCCCACCATTCAGAATCTTATCTGGACGCGACTATAGCGACAGCACATGCCCTAGGACGTATTGGGGACTGGAGGGTTTCGGACGAGGTGGATTCTGACCACAAGATGATCCTGTTCACCATTCGGTGTAATAGGGGAAATAGTGAGAGAAATGCAAGGCCCCGTTACATTACAGCAAAAGCTGATTGGCCGCTCTTTGACAAAGTACTTCTGAGAAGGCTGGAAAGGTACAGAATGAGTGATCACGAAAACCTGGATCAAAAGGCGAAAGAACTGGTGGCAGTGATAATGGACACCTGTCAGGAAGCAATTCCTAGGGTCTCCAGGAAAGTACCACATCATCCCTGGTGGGATGACGAGCTGGAACTGCTAAGGAGAGCGGTGAAGAAAGCTCGCAAGAAATTTAAAAGAACGTACCAACCAGATGCACGGGTAAGGGAAATCAGAAGGTATAATGTCTTGAGAGCGGACTATCGGCGATCGCTGAGAAAGAAAAGACAGACAGCATGGAGACAGCTGGTAACAGATAGGGGAAACGAAGACCCATGGGGCCTTGTATACCGAATGGTGTCAGGGAAGATCAGGAACTCAGACGAGCTTCCAGCCCTAGATCGTGATGGACAGTTGCTGCAGTCCTTCGAGGAAAACGCCAGGCACTTGATGGAAGTCTTGTTGCCTGACGATGACCTGGTAGGGGNCTGTTGCCTGATGATGACCTGGTAGGGGAGAACGAGTACCACAGATAACTGAGATTTATGGCCAGAGAGGGGATCGGGACAGAGGACACTTCAGTATTTTCCATGGAGGAACTGAATCGAATAGTGAAAGGGACAAAATTAAAGAAGGCCCCGGGAATAG
Organism: Clitarchus hookeri; assembly: GCA_002778355.1. Lineage (NCBI taxonomy): Eukaryota > Metazoa > Arthropoda > Insecta > Phasmatodea > Phasmatidae > Clitarchus > Clitarchus hookeri. Next base: position 146,546 of record NQII01004412.1, read on the forward strand.
ATGGATTAACAGGCGAGATGCTCCTTCGGGCATATCCGAGAATCAAAAACGACATGCTTAGACTGTTCAACCACTGTCTAGAAATGGGTAGTTTCCCAGCATGCTGGAAACAAGGACTGCTAAAGATAATATACAAAGGGGGAGGAAAGAACCCTAGATTAGCCAAGTCCTATAGACCCATCACGCTCCTGAGTGTGATGGGTAAGGTACTAGAACGCCTAATCAACAGAAGGCTAATGGAATACCTTGACGTGGTTCAAGGTATCCATACAAGGCAATATGGCTTCATGAAGGGAAAGAGTACCGAGAAAGCAGTAATAGACATGGTGAACCAAGTGAAGGACTATGAGCATGATTATGTCCTAGCGATTTCTCTGGATATCTCGGGGGCATTTGACAACGCCTGGTGGCCACAAATACTGTGGCAACTACGGTTACTGGAGTGTCCGAAAAACCTATATGTGTTGATCAGGGACTTTCTGAATGAGAGGACCTGTGAAATACACATAGGGGAACATAGAGAACAGAAAGAACTGACAAAAGGATGCCCCCAAGGTTCTGTCCTCGGTCCCATTCTCTGGAACATTATATTCGAAGGACTGCTCAGACTTGACTTGCCGGATGGCTGTGTGATCTACGGATACGCAGATGACGGACTCCTTCTGATACCTGCATGGACACGGCGAGAGCTGGAGGAAAAAGTGGCAATTGCTATGGAAGCAATAAGGATATGGGCAACGAACTTCAAGTTGAGGTTCGCTGCAGACAAGATGAATGCCATTCTTTTGAAAGGTTCCCTCCAGCGAACGCCAGTACTGAGGTTCGAAGGGCGGGTTGTGAAACTCGTCCAAGAAATGAAGTACTTGGGTGTGATCCTGCAGACCCGTCTCTCGTTCCAAAGACACGCGGCCTATGCGGCAAACAAGGCAGTGGTAATGTTCCACAAGATCAGGGCTGTGGCTCCGGCAAACTGGGGTCTCGGCTACCACACGCTCAAACTGTTATATAGAGGAGTTTTCCTGGCCATGGTTACCTACGCTGCTGGCGTATGGTACCAGGAAACGTTCAAGGTCCTAGTAAAACGCAAGATGATCAGCGCTCAAAGAGCAGCACTTCTGGGAGTCACGAGAGCATATAGAACAACCTCCAACGATGCCCTGCAAGTAATTGCAGGAGAAGTTCCACTGGATCTGCTAATACAGGAAAGGGGAAAGTACAGCAGAACAAGATGGATGGGACCCGTCCCCCCCGAGGAAGCCAAGCACTTAAGGGAACAGACAATGAGTGATTGGCAGAGAAGGTGGGATGCATCGGAAAAGGGAAGACTAACGCACGAGATCTTTCCGGACGTCAGGCTGAGACTGCGGGCGGGGTGGCTATCTATTGGTCACTACTGCGCGCAGTTCCTGACTGGCCATGGAAACTTTAAGGCTAAGTTGTGTTCTATGGCTCTGGTGGATGATCCGGAATGTGTGGTGTGTGGAGTACCTGATACTTCCACACACTTGCTCTTTGACTGTCCAAAGATTGAGGATCTTCGGACCTCTTTCGAGGATAGTACAGGACATCTTGATCTAAGAGGTATGTTAACCTCTAGGGAACTGGCACCAAAAGTGATGGAGTTCCTAACAGCAGTAGGAAAGAGGAATGAGGAATTTGACGTGTGGTGGTTGAGTACCAGCCTGAGTAGAACTCTGGAAGTGAATGACCCGGGTGAAATTAACAACCAAGATGGCTGAGCATCTTTTTCCTACAGTGATACTGGAGGAAGAAGAACCAGTGCAAGACCATAGCCTTGGGTGCACAACCAAGATAGAAACACCAGATACCAAAGAGAAAGAAAAACCTCCGGAGCCAAGGTTCCAGGGATCGGTTCTTCACCTGATAGAGGAAGACCAAGAAGAAAGTACAACACAGACCAAGAAAGGATGGCCATGCACATGGAGCCCTGTCCTTTTCGTGAGGGAGGGTTTCATGAGTGCGGGCCGAAATANGGGCTTCATGAGTGCGGGCCGAAACATGAGTAAAATGGTCCGTGACCAGACACGAAGAGCAGTCTGTAGCATAAACAGGAGAAGGATAGCTGAGACGCTAGACCTTCCAAAAGAAGAATCGCTGAAAACAGAGGATGGCTGCGAAGAAAGGAAGAGGGAAGTCCTTATTTTAAAGAAGCTAGTCCGTCAAAGCGAAGCTACGCCATCCTCTGAAAAGACCATCACCATAGACTGGCCATCAAATCGTAATACGATCGATGCAGGAATTCAGACCTGGCCAGTAGGGGCCAACCCGAGGGAGCCCTGGGAACTGTACGACGAGGTCAGTCTTCTGAAGGAGTGCTTCTGGCGCAGAGGAGAACGTTTTGACCCGACTTCTATTTATAAGGATGCAGTTCGTACATACGGGAGGCGTACTTTTGATTACAGTAAGCCCTTCAATGGGTACACTGTGGTCAGGTACTAGTCCTCCAAAATCGGACTGTATCCTAACAAACCGGACGTGACAAAAAGAGGGAGAG
>NQII01004412.1:149810-199926 GCA_002778355.1 Clitarchus hookeri
GCACCCTGCGAAACAAAAGAGCCGATTTAGCTTTAGTTTGAAGGGATGGATAAAGTAAAGACAGAAAGAAGTGCTCCTGGTATAACCTTTTAATAGGTATCGGCCACCAGGAGGGGAGGTTTGGTGAGGAAAACGCCGGTTCCGCCGGGAACTTGTTAAAAACAATGACTGTCTGAGAGATGGAGTGTTCCCTTCCCCTTGGAAACTTGGGTGATTGAGAGTGCTATACAAAGGTAATAACACGAAACTTGATGACCCTAAATCTTACCGTCCTCTGACATTGCTTCCGGTACTGGGCAAATTTTATGAGAAATTAATCAACAGAAGATTGATAATGGCCCTAGAAGCTGAGGGCACATTAAGCGAAAAGCTATACGGCTTTAGAAAGGGCACAGGTACCGATTTCGCTCTCCATGACGTAATGAAGGCTATTAGGGAGAATCCTGAAAAGTACGCCATGGGGGTGTTCTTGGATATCTCAGGAGCCTTTGACAATGCCTGGTGGCCGGAGGTTATGTGGCAGCTCAAGAGGAAAATATGTCCGGCTAACTTGTATAGGGTCATACAAGACTTCTTTGATAACAGGTGGAGCCTTTACTCTGCAAAAACAATGCAAGTAAAGAAGCGTTTGACGAAGGGCTGCCCGCAGGGCTCGGTCCTCGGACCGATCCTGTGGAACGTCCTTTTCGATGGCTTTCTGGAGCTGGGTCTTCCACCGGGGTGCGCCGTGTTCGGATACGCAGATGATGGACTTGTCTTGATCTCGGGCAAATCAAGAAACGTGCTAGAAATGAAAGCCGATGAAATAATGGAAAAGATTAACACCTGGGCAAAAACTGCCAAATTGAAATTCTCAGCAGAGAAGACTAAGACCATGCTATTTAAAGGTAAACTAAAGAGACCACCGACGGTGCGCTTTGGTGGGAGTCCGGTTGGAAATGTGCACGAATTCAAGTACCTGGGAGTCGTCATGGATGAGAATATGAGCTTCCTCAAACATGTAGAATACGTTTCTCGAAAGGTCATAGTGGTATTTCAGAAACTGAAACGAATTGGAAATACAAGTTGGGGCTTGAGCTACTCGACCCTTAGAACAATCTATCGAGCCATTTTTGAGTCAATAGTGACATATGGTGCTGTGATGTGGTACCACAGAGCCGAGTTAACCCAACATAAAAGGAGGCTCATTAGTGCTCAGAGGGTGGCACTGCTGACCGTTGCAAAGGCACATAAAACAGTCCCTAACGATTCGCTCCCAGTATTGGTTGGAGTACTGCCAATTGACTTATTGGTAAAGTACAGAGGTCTCACAGTGGAGAGTTCTCGAGTCGCAAGGCTGACCAAAGATTCCAAGGACATAATAATGGATGAAATCATGGCCCAGTGGCAGAACAGATGGGATACATCGGAAAAGGGCTGATACACCTATGAACTGATCCCAAGTGTAAGAACAAGAATGGACTGTAAGTGGGTATCCATTAACCATTACAGCATGCAACTGTACACTGGTCATGGAAATTTCAAGGCGAAGCTGCACAGCCTTCGACTCGTGGGATCTCCACTGTGTGACGCATGCGGAGTTGACGACACAGTCCAGCATGTTATAACGGAGTGTCTAAAGACGGAAGACATCAGGAGCTGGCTGGAGCAAGAAATGGAAGAAAAGGGCATTCACTTAGACATGGAAAACATCATGACAAATAAAGTTCTCAATAAATTGTGGAACCAATTTGCCACCAAAATACGCAAAAGACTAGAAGAGTATGATATTTGGCAAAGAGAACAAATTTCTGATGACCCATAAAGGGGTACTCAGGTAAAGGCTTCATAAAAGAATGTCGGAGTATCTATAAGTGGCGAGGAGGACAGGTTTTTGAGAAAACCGGCAGATAAACCGAGTAACGGCATTAAGAAAAGTGAATGGCCCGAAGAGACCAAGAGGAGAAAGTGCCTGCCATGCACTGTCTTACTCATCCGAGTACACTTGCAGTGCGGGAGGATGGAGGGTGTGCTGGCCTTCGGGCCTTAAAAACCTGTTAAAAACAAGAAGTTACTGATATAACAAATAAGCCTTCTATCTTCAACATGGGTGAAATTAATTTTTAAATAAGTTCTTAAAAGCGGAATTGGTAGGTAGGACGCGACTTCTCTTTGAAAGCAATAACATTAGAAATGAAACCAGAAACGTATGCAACATTAGTGACACAGTTACAAATACACACATACTTTACCCGGGACTTGAACCTAGAAAACCTCGTACAATAAGCTAGCCTGCAATGCACTGCAATATGGAGGTCGGATTCGGAGCATTAACTTCGGATTTAATCAGTCTAATGTTTCAAATTATAGGGTTTAGTAAACTAAAATAATTAGACGGCCATCATTTTGAAAATAAGTGACTGAGTCACTTAAAATATGTACGTTGACATGGCCTACCGTAGAGCTAATTGTATGAAGAATTTGGTGAAATCGGTTGTTTTGTCCCTGAGATATGCCATACCATAAAACACTTTCTTTTATTATTTGATGCTATCGTACAAAATTTTCAAAAGAAAAAGGCTCTATATACGATGCTCCTAATGTATAATGTCTACATACAACATTTAGTTTAAATTGTTTAATATATGTGAAAAACTTACCTAATTTATCTATGATGCCACCATTTTTATCGTTGTCTAACCCATTTAAATCATTAAAATTTTACATGGACTTCTTTAGCATTTATAGTGAGCATAATTTGGTACCAATTAGTTGAAATGTTCCAGTGTAACATTTGGTGGGAATAGGTTGATTGATATGGCATAAAACGTCCATTATTTTCTAATGGCAATCTTCATAAATGGAGGACAAAAAGTATTGTAGTAGCACACACGATGATTGTATACTGCCAATATACAAAGTTAAGTTAAAATAGATTACATAATTTCGTAGATATAGCACACAAAACTAAAATTATTATATAGCCGTCATTCTGATAATAAGTGTGACATACTTTAAAAATACATATATTAATATGGCCTACTACAGTACATAATCTTAGCCAAATTTTGTAAGAATGGGTTGATTGTTTCCCGAGACATGAGATGGTTGTAATAGGCACTTCCAGCATACAAACTTAAGTTATAATTTGTTTCGTTGATAAAATAAAGTGACCTAAAATATTTATATAGCCACCATTTTGAAAATAAGTGCCTGACATACTTAAAACATACCAGTTTACACCATCTGATGCATTACTATTTGCTTGCCACATTTGGTAGAAATCTAACACTTGTTTCCCGAGATATGACACAAAAACTTTATTTATTCGCGAGTCGCTATCTTACAAAATAGAGGACAAAATATGATTTGTGTAGATACAGTAGATTGCTGCAATACCTACTTCCAGCATACAAAGTGGAATTGAGTACAAGGTTTCGACGATACATCATTCTAAGTTAAAAATGACTGTATGGCCGCCATTTTGAAAATAAATGTCTGACACGCTTAAAACGTACCACTCAACATCATATGTCTCAGTAATACTTGTTTGCCAAATTTGATAGGACTATGTCAATTGTTTCCTGAGATAAGAAGTAAAAATTGTATTTATTCGCATAAAAATATCTTACAAAATGGCGGACAAAATATTCTTGGTGTAGATACAGTTGATAGTTGTAATATCTACTGTCAAAATACAAAGTTATGTTGGAATTGATTACCCAATTTCGACGATATAGCATTCTAAGCTCAAATGGCATTTGTAAATAAGTGTCTGGCATGCTCAAAACATATCATTTAACATCATCTGCATCATTACTACTTGTTTGCCAAATTTGGTCAAAGTCGGTAAATATTTTACCGAGATATAACATAATACATAATTTTATTTATTCGTATGACGCTATCTTCCAAAATCACCAACGAAAGTGGTTATGTGTGGGTATATATGATGCTCCTAACAGATACTTTCAGTATACTAAATTTGACCTAAATTGTTAGAATAGTATGACAGATATACCAAATAACCTAAAAAAAATTGTATGGTCACCATTTTGAATGTAAGTACCTAATCAAGTTCAATCACTTACGTTTACTTGGCCTATCATAGTATTACTTACCTGCCAAATTGGGTGAGAATTGGTTTACCAGTTTTCGAGATATAATGAAAATCTTTTAGTTCTTTAATTGGTGTTGGCGGACCAACAATAATATCCATTTCAAAATTTAATGGTTACGCAATACACAGCCAGAATACACAATTTGGCTTATTAAACATGTCGGATGGTTCGCGAGATGACATATCACCCCAAATACTAAAATGGCAGCTATTTTGAAAGTAAGTGCCCGACGTGGTTGAGAACTATAAAAGTCAGGTGTTCTTACTAAGTACTATATGTCTACCAAGTTTGATGACATTCAGGGAACGCGTTCAAAAATTGAAAGGAGGGGAGACACGCTCAGACACACACACAGGCACACACTCGCACCCACAGACAGAAAAGTGATCTCATAAGACTTTCTTTCCTTCGGGAAGTGGGCTAAAAATACTGGTTTAACCATATAACGGCTTACATCCAGCGTCAAGCTTAACTGATGCAACTATTTTTCTAATTAAATATTTCCAGATTAACATAAGCTCGCTAGTCCTCTTCAAAATTTCTATACAGCTGAGAAACTGACCGAAAGCGTCGAAATTTAGGTAACAAAGCATTGTTTACTTTACTCGGTTGTAAGTCTCAAGTGCCCTCATACAATAATATCTGACCAAGAAGAGAACATTGGATATGCACTAGTAAACAACACAGCCTATTCATGTCCTTTCTTCATTCTTATAATCACCTAATAAAGGATCCTGGTCAACAAATTGGTCAAGTATTTTCATTACATTGATGCAATCGGTTCTGGTATGTATTTTCTGTCTTTAGGCAGCTACCCGTAGCACCTCCGTCTGAGAGCGCGACCAATAGAAGTGAGTAATAAGTATACCCGCCAATAAGTAACACCGTTCTTTAGTAAATCAAGAATTATTTACAAACGCCCTTCCTTGGCCATCGTGGTCTCCAGACTTGTCCCCTATAGAACGTGCGTGGAGCCCGTTGTGACGACAGCTTCAGCCCTCTACGAGTCTGCAGTCTCTGGAACGGCAATTGCGACAGCTATGGGAAAGCCATACGATATCGCCGCACATATCTGTGCTAGGTGTGGTGAAACAACGTGCTAAATGTACTTTCTAACTCTACAATTTTTACCCAATAAACAGCCAACTTGCTGTTGTGATGAAATCAGTTATTTGAGTTATCATCTGTCTCTTTGGCAAACTTAATTCCATTCCGACGTAGTCTTCTGGATTCAGCAATCGTTATGACAATGGGTATGTATTAATATGGAGGGCAAGGGCGTACATTAAAACATTACAGCTTATTTCAAGAGTAATCTAACCTTAACTGAAAAAAAAAAAAAGAGGAATGTTAAATACAACCAAACGCAGAAAATTGTTTACGAAGCACTTCTCAAAAAATGAACTTTGTTGACCTTTGTTAAGAAGGATTTTTGTGGACTGGTGAGACAGGTATTTCTGATTTGCCCAACTGAAATAAGTTTATTTTATGAAACATAACTGGACACATCAAATATACTGATATATATATATATATATATAAGAAAAAAAGAAAAATAGTGATTATAAAGTTGTCCGATATTAGAAATGCCACTAATAAAATTGGTTTCGATAATGGTATTTATTATTGAATTTGTTCTGCATCTCTAAATTGTTTCTGGGCTCCTTCTATTTGGTTGTCTCGAAACGTTATTTTTATTTTTATGTGTTAAAGTCTACACGTGCATTAAGTACTCGTCTGATTTATAAGGCAACTATCTGTTGAAGAGCAATTGTGAATAGGAAAAAAAACGCTTTCAGATTCTTCGCAGAAAAAATAATACCTTTCCATATCCGTCTGCAAGACCGCACCAACGAAAGGGGTGGTGTTAGAATTTTAAATCGAGTTAATCTTCAAAGTGTACTAAAAAACAAGGACTTGATCACGTAAAGAAAATTGAAAGAAAAGGAAGAAAAAAGGAAAACCTTTCCGCCACGTACTTTTGCACCGTCTGTGTGATTCAACATGAAGATATAAACTTTAATGAATACCATTTCTTTTTTTTTACTGTACGTGCGCCACACCTCAAGAAACAAAACCAAGAAGAAATCAGATGCCCCGAAAGGGGTTTCAGGCCACAGATAACACGCCTATATATTAATAAGCAGCTAATTTAAACTTTTTTACCAATTTGTTTGCATGTATTTGATGTTTGCATGTAGCAGATGTTTCACACGCCTACCCTAACCTCAGAGGTTTCTGCTTTGGCTTACGTATTCGTTAATCAAGAATGAAGGTTGTGCAACGGCGATCCCTTTTTCAACACCCTTTAAAAACTATTTCGATAAGCGTAGAGACTTGANCCGTCTGCAAGACCGCACCAACGAAAGGGGTGGTGTTAGAATTTTAAATCGAGTTAATCTTCAAAGTGTACTAAAGAACAAGTACTTGATCACGTAAAGAAAATTGAAAGAAAAGGAAGAAAAAAGGAAAACCTTTCCGCCACGTACTTTTGCACCGTCTGTGTGATTCAACATGAAGATATAAACTTTAATGAATACCATTTCTTTTTTTTTACTGTACGTGCGCCACACCTCAAGAAACAAAACCAAGAAGAAATCAGATGCCCCGAAAGGGGTTTCAGGCCACAGATAACACGCCTATATATTAATAAGCAGCTAATTTAAACTTTTTTACCAATTTGTTTGCATGTATTTGATGTTTGCATGTAGCCGATGTTTCACACGCCTACCCTAACCTCAGAGGTTTCTGCTTTGGCTTACGTATTCGTTAATAAAGAATGAAGGTTGTGCAACGGCGATCCCTTTTTCAACACCCTTTAAAAACTATTTCGATAAGCGTAGAGACTTGAATTAAAATATGAACAATGTTCAATGCTTTAACTTTCCATCCCCTTCCCACTTTGATCACCTCACCTCATCCCTGGAAAGCAACGGACAAAAGGGCGTGCATTTGGAAGTCCGATACTTGAAACGCCAGTTACACGCCATTTTTATTACTGCTTAAAATTCTACACTCATTTACATATAGAAAAATTTTGAAACTCTTTTTTACGAGATTTCGTTTTTTTTTATTTTCGTAAACATCTCAAAAACTGTTGTCCTACACATAACAAAAGTTTTTTTTTTTTTGCTTTTTCTTTATGATTTTATAACATAATATAAGCATTGTATACCATTTTTGATATTCATCCAGTTCAACCTCAACTTCCCACAGTTTTTCTTCAGTATCTCCAAGACATTAGCTCTACGCCGGTTTTTTTTTCGCCTAATGGGTTCATTAGGAACTTTCCAGGTTTTAATTATTAACTTCTAAGGAGATTTACAAAATATCTGTCATCACCAGCGTTTTCATAAACAAAATACAATACTTTAAAGCGAGCGTCGAATACTATATGCACACAAATGAGAAAAGTACCATAAGAGTCCGCGAAACTATAATTTAAATAAATTGCCAAAAACCAATTCAAAATTATTTTTCCTCTCCTCGTCTCCGTTTCCGAATCCTAAGCAAATTGATATTTCTAAATTTTAATTTTACTTGATAATGTCATGTTAGAGCTCAGAAGTACTGCATTTATAATTTATCATATATCATCTGAACGTCATATTATCATGTATTTGTACAATACAAACACATTTTTGAGATATTTTGAGTGTGTTGTGTACTGTAACTGTCACTTAATACAGGGTTTAGTTGTTTCATCTTTGCGGTTGCAAAGGACACAGATCAGGGCATGGCGGTACACAATCACGCTGTCATCAAATAAATACTTCACATTTCAGTCCTTTCACAACAGTAACNGATCAGGGCATGGCGGTACACAATCACGCTATCATCAAATAAATACTTCACATTTCAGTCCTTTCACAACAGTAACATAAAATCAGGCGCTGCATGCAGGGACATCACACTGTTAACTAACTCTACCCTGTCAAACCGTTAAGTAAATCCACCCACCCAACTCAAACATAATACTTCAGGGGCCAGTTTCATATAGTTACAAGGTTACATGTTAGAGAAATCATATATATTTTTTAAAAATTGTTGAAACACTTGTGCCTTAAACTGAAATTTTGTACGTTATGAATAATTCCGACAAGTATTTCTGTACTTGGGTGGCATAAAAATACTAATNATCAGGGCATGGCGGTACACAATCACGCTGTCATCAAATAAATACTTCACATTTCAGTCCTTTCACAACAGTAACGTAAAATCAGGCGCTGCATGCAGGAACATCACACTGTTAACTAACTCTACCCTGTCAAACCGTTAAGTAAATGCACCCATCCAACTCAAACATAATATTTCAGGAGCCCGTTTCATATAGTTACAAGGCTACAAGTTAGAGAAATCATATATATTTTTTAAAAAATTGTTGAAACACTTGTACCTTAAACTGAAATTTTGTACGTTATGAATAATTCCGACAAGTATTTCTGTACTTGGGTGGCATAAAAATACTAATNCCTTAAACTGAAATTTTGTACGTTATGAATAATTCCGACAAGTATTTCTGTACTTGGGTGGCATAAAAATACTAATAGCTTACAAGAACTTGTAAACAGTGAAACAATTTCTGTAAAAATCATTACCTAGATAAAGTAGCAAGCAAGTTCAGATGAAACAGTATTTCTTAGCTTTATTATTACAATAACGTTCTGGAATAAACAGAGATCGTAATACATGCTAACACAATTAACCGTATTTTGAAAGATTCAGACGATGAAATGGCGTAAAAAGAAAATTTTGAGGTCATAAAGAGACCAGGTAGTTTAAGACAGATAGCTAAAAATGGAGTTTGCCACATTAATTTATTGAATTAAGGGCCCGCTTACCTAGAGATGTTTTCCACGTTTCACGATGAGAAGCACGGGAGCGATAAGGGCTAAAATGCTGCGCGCAACAAGTGCACCATCGCCACTAAGCGTAAGGCTTTGAAATGACGCGCAATGTTCTCGTCGTGCTGCGTGTACCTGTGGAACTTAAGTGGTGACCCTATTATGTAATTAGTGGAAAGTCTGTAACAAGGTTCAACATTTTTTTTTATTTGACGGGTATATCTAGAAATAAAGCGATCTGAAAAAGCCGTTTTTAGTTATGTTGGAGTGCTCTGAAATGGCGTTTCTAATGTACAGGTTGTCTTGAAAGCACCGAACAGCCTTCGTCGGAAGTGTATGTTCTTTTCGTAGGTAAGCACACTGGATACACGTTTAATAGTTTCGCAAAAAAACGCGCATTTCAAACACACCCCACAACGCAGTTCAAGCGCCAGGTAAGCGGGCTATTGAAATAGACGCTCGGAGGAAAATTTCTTAGTAAATTTTGTTTCCTTTTAGACGATCTATCCAACGATACATTATACTATCCCCGTTCCCATTTGAAATTTCAACGTTAATCACCGGTACCCCTACGTCCGGTACGTTCTGGGGGACGGAATTATTACCAATCGATGCTTCATATAGGGCACAGCAATCAGAGTATTTTCGCGAACACTAGGTATCGTGTTGATTCCGAGAAAAATTGGTGATACGGATGGTGTGAATTACGCGGAATGCCTATAGGTTTATTTGATGCTTGCATAGATACTGCCAGCATACAAAGTAAAGTTCAAATTGCTTAATTGGTTTCGTAGATATAGAATACTAAATTAAAATATATATTGCCGCCATTTTGAAAATAAGTTTTTGGCTTTCTTAAAACACGTCAGTTTACATCGCCTACTGTACTACTACTTGTTTGCCAAATTTGGAAGGAATCGGTGTATTGTTTCCTGAAATACGACAAAAATTGATTTATTCATGTTCAGCCATCTTACAAAATGGCGGATATAAGAGGCTATGTATTGACACATTACTTCCAGCACAGCAGGTTTGGTCGAAACTGGTCAAAAGGTATGGTAGATATTACAAATAAACTCTAAATAATTATATTGCTGCCATTTTGAAAATAAGTTCATTATCCATTTAAATTACATATATGAAAAAGGCGTGATATGGTATTATTTATAAGACAAATATTGTAGGAGTCGGTTGAGTAGTTAACAAAATAAAACATAAACGCTTTATTTTTCATGTTGCACTATCTTTCAAAATAACAGACTATTAACATTATTGATTTCTAAATTATACAACTCATCGTGCAATGTCATTGTACCAAATTTAGTTTAAATCAGTCAAATAGTTCTTGAGATAAAATGGGGGNATACAACTCATCGTGCAATGTCATTGTACCAAATTTAGTTTAAATCAGTCAAATAGTTCTTGAGATAAAATGGGGGGTCAATAAAATAATCGCTTTGTAAACCCAATGCTTATACAATGCACAGTAAACGTATAAATTTGGTTGAACTCAGTTAAATGGTTCCTGTCATATAACATAGTGCCATACATATTATCGCCATTTTGAAAATAAGAACTCGGCGTGATCGAAAACTATAAAAGTATATAATGTCCTTACTAAATACTATATGTGGACCTAGCTTGGTGAAATTCGGTTGTAGGATTCAAAAGTTAGTAAGGAGAATTTACATCCTAAACAGACATTCGGGTGTTTGCATAAGCCTATCTTTCCTACGAAAAGTAGGCTAAAAAGGAAGTAAAATGTCCGGTCAGTGAGTGATACACGCAATGTAGAGAGAGGACCAGACCAAATTCTCCCTCATGCATGTGGAAAGATGAAATGCAATTATCTTGGTTAACTTAACCCATAAGTGGATAGAGCGGGGGTAGGCTACCACTATCATTTCGAACTGTTTTAAAGGTTATACGAATTGAATATTCACGGCTACAGTCACACAAGACATTTCAAACAAGACGGACGTTCATTTACAAAAAGACGGCCATTATCTCTTAGGAATCATTAAATCGATTTGATTCAAATTTGCAAAGTGATAGTTTACATTATAATTATTTGATGCAGATTCGCATCATGATTGGTTGGCCATTTTTGGTAGATAGCGCCACATTAAAAGTAAAGATCTTATGTGACATAAGTAACCTCTCGACCGATTCCCGCACAATATGGCGCACGCGCAGTGCTTTGATAACTCACCATAAATGTATACGACGTCAGCATATCTGGCAATCATTTGCACAATGGCGGCTATATAAATGTTTTATGTTATAGTGGAATAGCTACATAACAGAGTTCAACCAAATTTGGCAATAGCTAATGGTAACTAACACGATCATTAAATATAATGATTTACAGCCTCTTCCGAACGCCATATGAAACACATCATGTAAAAAAAATGAGACGACTGCAACCTCTCTCCACATCTATTCAACCTTTTGCAACAAAATTTCGCCCGCTTATGTATTTATTTATTAGCTTGTTTCTAAATGCATGGCAAAGTTAAGGAGACAAAACCTTGTTTTCGTCTTAACCAGAGAAAATGTCAACAACAATTCAAAATCAGTGGTGCTAGATAAGCAACCAAAAATATTTATAGTCCTAGTAGCTCATAAAATTGTTTTTTTTAGGCAACCAGTTAAGTATTTTAGGTTGGTATGATAGTTACCGACAATCTTTAACCACCTACAAACAAACNTGTCCTAGTAGCTCATAAAATTTTTTTTTTTTTAGGCAACCAGTTAAGTATTTTAGGTTGGTATGATAGTTACCGACAATCTTTAACCACCTACAAACAAACTTGGTTTGCAATAATTAAAGCGACTGTTTCCAAGCCGCTTTTGTCTGCATTTTGCAAGATAGCACCACTCGAAAAAGAAAGCTCTCAGATCACACCTCACGAAATACTTAACAGATTACCATAAAATTTGGCATACTTTTATTACAAAGGTTGTACACGTGTGTTACAACCGGCCAGTTTCGTGCAGATACACATTCGTATTACGTAGGAGTGGCTACTAGACATAAACTAAGCATATAGCCTATCTGGGTTTCTTCTTAAAATAGAGAAGGCCACGTCGCAAAAAAAAAAAAAATTAACGCCCTCGATTTATGACAACACGTTGTAGCATGATAAAAATTAATGAATACGTAGGACTTGAAAACACACGAATTTGCATTTTTAAAATTCAAATATTGTTATATCCGGTTTAAAATGCTTCCAGGCAAAAGATGTAGTACACATATTAAGCGGTATAATGCCACGACTTCTGACATCTGACCTGCATGTAATGAGTTATGAAGGAATATAAGTATCCCAGGACGCTCGTGTTCATGAGGGCCTCTGCGCAACCACGTATATCGGCGGATCGGATCCATCTCCGCCAGGTAGGAAGGGAGCCAGTCTCTTAAACGAACAAGCGAACAGCGTCCTCTCCCCTTATGCCTTCCGGGCGTAAGTAGTGAAACCCTCAACCCTCCTCCTTGTTCCTTCCTCATCGCAGATTGGATACGACCCAGGAATACTCAATCACCCCCTCCCCCCACCTTTTTCTTTTTCACCGGCCCGTCCCATTCCGCGGTCCAGCCATTTCCTGAGTCACATATAAAACCAGCAGAGGGACGACTTTGATTTCCGAAGGGGGTGGTTGGGGGGCGGGCGCTGAGTTTCCAAACCTCCTCCTCCCGGCGAACCCTTAAGAGACTAAACGTTTCTATCATCCGCCGCCCCGCAGCGCCACCTGTCACGAAGCACCTAAGATAAAAACGCCATCAGCGGCAAACGAGCCCGCATCGCGCTAAAAAGACAAGAGTGGATGAGAGGGGAAAAAAGAGCTGGTGGGCAGGATCGAACTCTGACGAGTGCATGCGGGACTCTGGGACTTCGGGACACTTCCCTTCGTATGTGGGATCACTGCAGTGCATTGAACCATTTACTTCCAGTACAACATATAAAAAAAAAAAATTGCACCACTAGGACTACTGAGTTACTCGGTTGCTCATAGCCCAAGAGCAATGGGAAAGGCTGTTCACGGTAAAGTGAGCACTTTTAAAAGCCCTGCTGATGATCTACTTGTACGCACATTCCGTATACTTCCGTTATATGTAAAATCAACATTGGCCACTTTATTCATGCATCGGTCAAGTAAATTTTGGAAATTATTAGAAAAGTAAATATTTTACGATTTTGCTAATTTACATACTTATATGCATTAACAATACAGGAAGTAACCAAATTTCCGTATTCTGAAATGTTTTCCTAACACTTTTAATGTAGCGTTAAAACGTGGAACTACTTTCTCTTTGTCGTTATAGGCTGTTCACGGTAAAGTGCGCAGTTTTGAGGCCCTAGTAATATTTTCCTATCAGCCATTTTTTACCCTTCCACCACTTTTTAAAATAAGTATTGCCATGCAAATAATAAATGCAGTGTATATATTTCTCCCGACCCAAAAGTTAACGAATGGGCCTACAATAAAATATATTTATTGACTACTATTTCAAATGAGAGGGCTTCGAAAAGTGCTCATTTTTCCGTGAATAGCCTATACCAACTTTCGAGGGCGCATGCCTGTCAGTGTGCCCGTTAAAATACACGCAGGCAGGGGCAGTATCATTTTTCAAAGGTTGATTACAAAAATACTTACCTTGATAAAAAAAAACTGTACAGAATACCAAGCCCGTCATTCCAATGCTTCTATACAATGCATCTCTCCCTGCCAACATCCATCATGAGCAACCAAATTACAGGCTGTGCAAAACTTTTTTTTGTGTGTATTTATACTGCGTACTACAGTGCATTATGCAACTATTTAAAATCCGCATATCAATAAACACGAGGACGATACCAAATGTGGATTTTTTCGAAAGGCAAAAATTAATGGACTAATTTAAATATTTCTCTTAAAAGATGCCTTGTATAAAATACATTACTCTAAACGGACTGCAAATGTGCTGTTACTGCAATACCTTCGACCGGAATATACATGCAAAAGGATTATATGTCTACAACTGAGATCGCTCTGAACCGACTACACAATAATGCAATTATGTACTGCGAATGGACCATACATGTACATCTTCCTAAAATAACTGTCAACGTAATATGTAAAGTAATACAAGTGCCAGTGGAACATTACACTAACAACGACTGCAATGACTAAAACTGGACCAGATTACACATACACGCGAACTCAAGCGAAACAGTCTCTCGTCCAGTAGCGTTGACAAGCCAGGGGTACAAAATTCCTCATAGGCGTTGATGAGAGTGAAGAGATTTGGGCGGCTCTTAACAGAGAGGTCTTGATTGATAGGCGTTGATATTGCTTCAGTGTACCTGAGTCGTCCCATGGAAATAAGTGGGATATATTTTTTAAAATGCTAATGAACTATCCTATCGGTGGCATTTGCTTCGACTATTAATATCGCAGGAAAGTCAAACTAGCATCAAGGATCCTTGGCTAAAATTGAAGATAGGTCTGATCCGCCCTAATGGATAATTTGATTTCTTTCTAAGGTTTGACTTTTTTAAGGCATAAACATTTGGACGCGGATTTAGCGCTTTAACTATCAATCTGTACTGCAGGTAAGTGACATATAAACTATGAACTTAATTAAAACACAATAAATTATACACATCCATGTAATTCTCAATATTTTACAACTACGAAATACCGCGAAGAAAGATGTGGCAAAAAAACGTAACAACTCGGAAAATTTAACGTTGGTGTAACAAAAAATCGCCAATTACCTATCTGAAACAAACGTAACGAGATGAAACTAAGAATTTCAATAAGTAGTAAGACTTGCGCTTAATACAAAATGCCAAAACCCGTCTGCTTACACAGAAGCACAAATGGTCACAGAAGGGCATAGTGAATGCCAGTTGTATTAGGGGCCGTGGTGGTGTAGTGGTTAGACTACTTGCCTAACATCTCGGCGAACCAGGTTCGATTCCCGGTGGAATCACTCCCGGGTTTTCGCATGTGGGAATCGTGCCAGACGATGGTTGGCGGGGTTTTCTTGGGGATGCCCTGTTTCCCCCACCCTTGCATTCCGGCGCTGCTCCATACTCACCTCACTTTACCCTCATCGGCCCTCAAGACCTTGACGTCGCATTAAGTGCGTCACAGAACATAGCGCGTTCCGTTATGCTGAAATGTGGTGGCGCCATCATCCATGAACCACAAGTGGTGTATCAGATCCAACGGGACATCCTCGAGTAGCACATGTCACTGTATGTCGCAGAAAGTTAGAGTGCGATCGGACTGTCACGAGCTTGGTCTCCGGTGCGATGTATAACAAGAATGAAATGAACTTAGCAGCACACTCTCCACGCTAGTATCTACCGCACACTGTACACAACAGGCGTGTTACAATTATAGGTTGTTCACGGTTAACTTAGTACTTCTGAAACCAACGTTTGAAAAACGTCACTACCCCCTCTACCAGCATATATTTTAACGTGCACACTGCCACGCATGCGCACACTACGGCTGGTAACGACGGAGATAAAGTAGTTTCATGTCTTACCAATGGGACTGTGTGTAAACAACGAAGTGTCTATTATAAATGCATTTCGTTGAGTCATTGTAGTACCGGAGGAATTTCATTGCCTGCTGCCACGGTGAAAGAGCGGAGAGGAGATGGCAGGTGTTTTTAACTGATTTTGAATAATTTACGTAAACTGAAATGAAAATGGTTTGTCCTTCATTTCTTAGTGTCATGCCATGCTGCAACATGCGTTCGTAGCTTTTGAGGCATGGTTTCAGCGTCAAAGTAAGACAATTGTTTAATGATAAGAGTTCGATATCGGCAAAAAAAAGTCAAACCTAGTGAACATTCTGTGCTCCTCTCAACATCACTATTATCAAGAATTTACAAAATAATGTAAAACATTAATAGTAATGATAATACATTATGTTATACCCAGCACTCTACTAAACTGTAATTTTTTTTTTGTAATTTATACTGAGAAATTGTTTGTAATTTTACAAATGTTTTTAGCAGTAGAAAAATTTCTTTTGTATAATTCCTAGTTTATAAAACTCTAAGACCCTCAAGAAATTACAGTACTACACTGGCCATTATCCACGAGCTCTAGTAAAATGGCGGACACTCAACAACGTAAAACTATATATAGCTGTTTGTGCAAAAACTAGGGGTGGTGTAAAGAGTAAATGCGGGCAAAAAGAAATGTATTGAAATTCTNTAGTAAAATGGCGGACACTCAACAACGTAAAACTATATATATAGCTGTTTGTGCAAAAACTAGGGGTGGTGTAAAGAGTAAATGCGGGCAAAAAGAAATGTATTGAAATTCNTATATATAGCTGTTTGTGCAAAAACTAGGGGTGGTGTAAAGAGTAAATGCGGGCAAAAAGAAATGTATTGAAATTCTGGATTACGTAAGACACTTAAGACAACTCAAATAATCATAATAAATCGATTATAATTTTGAAAAACACGTGACAATTTTACTTATAAATAATTAATGTTAATATTTCATAACTAAACACAACTCTTAAAATGAAATAAACGCGTTCTTCTTAACCGAATCACTTCAATAGGTATTTACTGCTATATTTAGTGCAAAAATAATAAACTGGAATTCGAAATGGAGTTGGTCATGTGGTTAAGGGTGCAGGATAGTACGCCAGGGATGTGGGTTGTAATCCCTGTGCTACTTCTTAATAAAGTAAGTTACAATACAAGCTTAACATTTGTAATATTACAAATATATATAATGCAAATTATACAATTAAACTGTTTGCAGTTCCACAAAGGATTTTCTTGGAAACTGGGTTTTCAAGGATTTTTCTTGTAAATTTACAGAAACATTTTTACATACCACTATAGTAGACACAAGAGTGCGACTGTGAGGTTGCAATCCAGAAAATATTTTCCCTCCATTTACTTCTTAGCAGAAAGCTATAAGCAGTTGGAGAGCAATGTCTATTAACGTAAGTTAGTAGTTAGTATTAACGATAATGATTCGTGTGATGCACGAATTCTGTCCATTTCGTGCGATTTACAGCTCTGCTAAAAGGGAGTAATGTCTGAAGAAGTTTATAACAACGTTAATGACACAGTAACAGACGCTGTTAACTGGCAGAAGGGTCTGACCGTAAAACTTTACTGCCCTGTTTTCATTGTTTTTTATTCCGTCAAGTTGGTAATAACGCGACAGTTAATGTGGCACGTACTGTGAGCGGAGAGCTGTGAAAGGCCTTATACCTGTCATGTCGTGTAACTGATTGTCTTTTTAAGCGTAGGTGGCATACGGTGCTTTTGCAAAGGGTCCCTACTTCTCGCGANCATGTCGTGTAACTGATTGTCTTTTTAAGCGTAGGTGGCATACGGTGCTTTTGCAAAGGGTCCCTACTTCTCGCGAACAAAGTGCACATTCGTGTCGTACAAAGGCCACTCATACTTTGCAGCGATGCGTTTGGCGTTCACTCTGACGTAATTAGTCGCGCTGCTGCAGATGCTGAGAAACATGCAAATATTACTTGTCTAACCTAGACAACCTACAACTGATATTCAGGGCTGTGACCACGTATGCTCCTGTGAAAGCACACATATTTTGGCATTTCGTTTTAAGCACACGTCTTGCTTCTAGCAGAAATATTTCGTTTCATCTCAAAATTTTTGTTTTAGCGTGGTAACGGACGATTTATCCTTTCAGGGACGTTATATTTTACGAGTTGTTATTTTTCTTGTCACATTTTTCCTAGCGGTATTTCAAAAAATTATTGATATGGACGCTGGAGGATTGTGGAAAGCGAGTGAATGAGTGAATTAAAAGATTTACCTTTCTAGTTTTAGATGTATAAATTGCCATTCAGTGGCAATCCATGCAAGAAGTTTTGTGCAGAACTTTGAGCCTAATTTTCTTCTGTTATGAACATAAATGCAAATGTGTCTGAGATAGAGAGACAGAGACAGAGAGAGATATCGGGAGAGAGAGAGAGAGAGAGAGAGAGAGATAGCACAGCGTTAAGCAGACGTGAGACCAAAAATAAATACATTGAAAACACCAAGTAAAATATGGCGAAACAAACGAATGGAAAAATAGCCAGCATTCAATAAAAACGCCTTTATCAACTCGCCGGNCCAAGTAAAATATGGCGAAACAAACGAATGGAAAAATAGCCAGCATTCAATAAAAACGCCTTTATCAACTCGCCGGAATGGTCCAAGATATAAGAAACTTCACTTTATAATTTTGAAAAGTAGTCGTTTTTGAAAACACAACTGGCTTATTACGAAATATACTTATAATGGCTATACTACACGCCACTACTTGCGTACCAAATTTGGTGGAACTACGTTGAACAGATTCTTAAAACGTATACTACGCCAATGTGTAATAATTTATTCGGTTGATACTATTTACCAGCATGGAGAAGGGGAAGTTAGTTACCTAACTACATGACTTCATTTATGTAATAATCGACTAGATTTTCATGGAGCATCGTGCTCTTTTAACAAAACCGAATTGACTGTCATTTTCAGTTGCACTGCTTTTTTACCNTAGATTTTCATGGAGCATCGTGCTCTTTTAACAAAACCGAATTGACTGTCATTTTCAGTTGCACTGCTTTTTTACTGCACTGCTTTTTTACCCTATGTTGGGGGAAATAGATATCAGTTCTTGGATATACAGAGAATGTTTATAATTTAAANTGCACTGCTTTTTTACCCTATGTTGGGGGAAATAGATATCAGTTCTTGGATATACAGAGAATGTTTATAATTTAAAGCGACATATTTTGACTGTGTTAACACAAAAAAGGGTGAAAACATATATACGACTTATGGTCTAAAGTTAATCCTAAGGGTGGTACATATCTTTGAAGTTGGACCTGAAATACTAGTTTATTAGAAATACTGGAGATAGAACACTTGAGGGTCTGGATAATGCGTAAAGTTAATAGTGACATGCGGGTTAATAATCNTTAGAAATACTGGAGATAGAACACTTGAGGGTCTGGATAATGCGTAAAGTTAATAGTGACATGCGGGTTAATAATCCGTCTTTTAAATCACATGTACGCTACGTTATCGAGATTAAGTAGAAATAAGGGTAGAAACTGTGAATATTTCCAGGAAATAATTTGATGACGACAGACAGGTGTTGTTGTGTTTACATATCTTCGTTCCATTACACGTTATTCAAACACTCAATGCGCCATCATAAAAATTTTCTCCTTTATGTGTAATAAAGTTTTGTTTGAGATCCAACTTCAAATATGTGTACCACACTTAGGATTCATTTTAGACCATAAGTCAAATACACGTTTTCTCCTTTTTTTTTTTCTCGTGATTAACCAAACGTCGAAGTTTGTCGATATAATTTAGACACAGTCTGTAGTTCAAGAGGCACATTTCTTGATTATAATTTTTCAAAGTGGCAGAAGAAATTACTTATAATTTTAAAAAAGGTTAACTATCGCTAATTACTGCTAATAAAAATTATAATTTGGTCTTGTAAATGGCTGTAGTGATATAAATGTCAAGCTAAAGATGTGCAAGCCCACCAGTATAAATAAAAGTCTATAATTAAGGATTTTAATGGACGGTTCTGCTAGTACCAAAGACCTATTAAAATTGATATGATGACTTCACAGAGTTTCCATATTACCTTAGGAGTTTCTTAATGCAGCCATTTAGACAATAGGTGATACATTAGAAACTTGGAGTTTCTTAATGCAGCCATTTAGAAAATAACTGATACATTAGAAACTTGTATAAGTTAGGAACCATCTAAGGATGAAATTTAACACCGAAATAGGTGGTAACCATTTGAATAGTTTCTAGGACATAATAAATACGCTAACTAATCATGTGACATAGTCTTACAAAACGACGAATGAAATAAGCTACAAATAACTTTAATTTTATATTATCAAGTGCTGACAGAAAACCAAGTTTGGTCCAAATCGATTACATGGATCTAGAGATATGGCGCATCACCCTAAACGATCTGAAGGGCTATTATTTTCAAAATTAGTACTACGCATAGCTGTATACCACAAACGTCTAATTACCTTACTAAGCACTAGAAGACTATTGAGTTTGGTTAACTATCAGTGCAAGAGGTCAAGAGTTATGAGAGGAAAGGGAACAGAGACATATACAGGCAGACAGCCATACATTTATTTCGCTTCGTACTCACATTTTAAGTAACTTAATAAAACAATTTTTTCGAAACCAGTACCGAAGATAATATATGTTTATACTACAAAAACATTAGAGTAAATTTTACAATATGTTATTACGGGATATGTAAAAGTTTATTTATTTTAACCAGCAAATACTGAAGACCAACAATTTTATTACAAAAATAGAGATACATAAACCATTTGGTACGTTTCACAAAAAAATGTGCTGCAAGAATACGGTATTTCACTTGAAGTGCTACAAAAAAAATGTTTGGCAACTAGTTACCAAAAATTTCGTTTGTAAAATGTAGTCGGTGCGAAGGGGATGACGGACGACGCGACGCACTGTCTTCGAAAGCAGAGCGGGAAAGGTCACGAATCGAAGTCCGCGCTATAAAGCCGGTCGATGCGGGATCGGGGTTGAGGCGCCCTGTGCACACACACGCGCGATATCTGCGCGCAGCTTAGCTCTCCGGCATGCGGCGCGCGTCCGACGGCGGATACTGCCCTCGGAGGGTGATTGGCGAGGGGTGAGGGTCGACTACGCCGTTTTTACGAGCTCGATATGCGGTTTGGGGGCGGAGGCGCCCGCTTCGGCAGCCAGGGCGCGCTCGCGAGGACGGACCCGAGATGGCGGCGGAAAGCCGCGGCACGAGTTAAAGGGGCCGAGGAAATGAAGTGGAAGGTGCGAGCAAGCAGCCGTCTGCCATAACAGTAAAGTTTTGTTGCCCAGGAAGAAAGGGGCCTCAGGACTTGCTGACTGCGCTATGACGCGTTCTCGTAGAACGCGACCGAAGCACGTCTTCCGCCTTGCCGGCGAAATGGGGGCACGACGCGGGGCATTTCAAGGTCGTCGCGAACCCTGCAGTTCGCTTCCGACCTTGACGGTTACTTGGACCCCCCTAAGTTATAAACCACATAACGCTAGCCTCTGATGGACTGTTTGACTGCATGCCCTGGAAAGTTTGAGAAACACTACCGTGCCACGAGGGTTTTCTCATGGTACTTCACTTTCTTGCCTCTTGTTCACGCAGCAGTTGCTGCTAATAAACTCCCAATTCCAATTCCCCAAGCTGGCATGAAATGAAAGGTTGTGTCCCTAATCAGTCACACACTGTTACGAAGTATGTAGCCTAAAATGTACTGTTACGTGTCGCAGATATGCGTCGTAACCTTGGCCTGTCCCGCGCAAGCGAGTGGAAGAGAAGCACATAGTAGTGATATGATAGCAAGCGGCGAAGACAAAGGCCAGCTTACATAGGCTTGCTGCCACGCGTGTCACCGCGATAAACCTTTTGCGGCTCGCGCGCTCCTGATCTTCAGCAGATTGAATTTCTGCGATTATCTTAATTAAGAATTAGCTGATGGTTTACTGCCCTAGTTTATCTCAACGTGACTCGTAGTACGTTGAACCTTTTAGATCAAGGCCAAAGACAGTCTAAAAGTACGACGGGCCTCCGAGACGGCAGTTTATGAGCGTCGGGAGTTTGGGCTTTTGTGCGGCCTTAAGCGATAGAAGACGAGCCGGAGGAGCGACGAGTGGCGCCGGAGGTGACAGGCGGGAGTGTAATCTGTGACTGTGAGCGTCGGTATGGTGAGTTTTGCAACTGGCGGACTGGAGTAGTTGACTGGATGCGTGAATTAAAGACATTACAAATGATCACAACAGGCAGACTGAACATGTGTTAATGATGAGAGTGATTTAAATGACTATAACCAAACAGAGACATAGTGAAGGACTTTAATCAGGAATGAAATATACATTAAACACTGCGCTCATTGAGAAATAAGAAGAGTGATAGTAGATATAGATAGATTAATGCTGTAAATAATAGCTGTGAATAAATTAAAATCAAATTTAGTTATTTTGTTTATGAAAACCTCCATCCTCACGAACTCGGATACGCCCTTCTGGCGTCTTGTTACAGTACTTTATCAGACGTTACCTGTTAGTGCAATATTTAAAAAAAATAATGAAAAACTTAAATCAATTTTACAACGCTCGCGTCATGAACACGGCCAAGTTTGTTATTTCTTGTTCACGTACATATTTGACGATTCATACACACATTTCGGGAACATCTCGTCAGTGAAGTGGTGTGCCATCCTGAGCGTAACTACAGCGTTAAATTTGTGATGTTATAATTTTGTTTCATGTTTATACAGCGAGTGCATTTTGAGATAGAGCAATCTGGAGANAACTACAGCGTTGAATTTGTGATGTTATAATTTTGTTTCATGTTTATACAGCGAGTGCATTTTGAGATAGAGCAATATGGAAAATCCAATATTAGCCATGATGGATAACTCCGAAACAATATTTCTAATATATGTGATGATATTCTCACTACGTATGGNAATCCAATATTAGCCATGATGGATAACTCCGAAACAATATTTCTAATATATGTGATGATATTCTCACTACGTATGGCGCGTGTGTTCTTTCAGTAGTTCAGCGTTTTGGATTTAACAGAATTGTCAAAAATAATACTAATAATAAAAACTGGTTCTAAATATAGTGCATTGTAGTTGTTTAAGAGCCAGTTGGGCTGGGATCTTACGAAGCAGATGGCACACTTTCGACCTTCCCCAGAATTAAAGTCTCCGAGGACTCGTGACAAGTGAATACCAGTCCAAAGCAATGTTCTGATTCACCTGCTAGGAGCCTTTTGTTTGCTTCCAACACCTTAAAAAGTGCAAAGAAATCTTAACTCACTGTGTTGCTTTTCGACTTCAAGACCAAGAGACGAACGCAACATGTTCAGTCCCGAATTAATCTACGAACTAAATTGTTGCAATTGTTAATAATATTGGTGTGCGCTGTGCTTGTGTCGGATGTGCTTCTCGCAACCAGTGAACAACGTACTACATGTTCGTTGAAAGTCAGCATTACCCATTCACAAATGAGAGATGCAGAAACATCAACAAATAAGATAACTCGAAATGAAGACCCTTGAAGCATCTGTNTACCCATTCACAAATGAGAGATGCAGAAACATCAACAAATAAGATAACTCGAAATGAAGACCCTTGAAGCATCTGTCATCGATTCCTTGCTGTACGAACCATAAATATTCTTCATGAGCAACATGTACTCGATCATAGACGGAGACTGAATGGGTTAAGCCAAGGGCAAGGCTATGAGCCTTATCGTGCCATACATCGCCTATTTTTGTTAGCTGACTGTTCATAATATCACCTTTACACCACACCAAGTTGACCGTTTATTTCCGGTATTTGATGAGCAATGAAATAAAATTCTGCAAAACATTTCCATTTACAGACTTTATCAACAACATGGATGATAGGAGGTGGCACTAAATGAAGTCGGCTGCCATAGACCGACACGATATCTATTGCGCATGCTCTCAAGTCAGGGACAAGCAAACGATTCAAATGCACCAATTGGCGTATGCACCTCCAGCTAACACAACAGTTGACCAGACACAAACCCCGGGAGTATTGTAGTTGTGCACCTTCGGTGGCCTCCAACATCGTCGTTCCTACCATTTTAACTTAACAAAGCGAAACAAATTTTGCGCGAATTGTTTAAAAAACACAAATAACGACTATTTTCGAGCTCAAAGAAGGATGTGATCGCTATGATGCCATGGCCAGTGGTGAGGAGGTCGGACTGGTGATTGCACCCAATCCAGCCACGGCTCAATTTATGATGATAAACTTACCTGAATATTCAGAGCCCTCAATATTCAGTAGATTCCGTCATATTTAGTCTTTCTGTGCAAAGTAAAAATGAAAATTCCAAACATACCACACAGATTATAACGATAGAAGAACGAAAAAGCGAGATTCTTGGAAGACATCTTCCAACTAGGTCTTCAGCGCACATGGGAATGAAAGAGGATGGTAACAATAGAATGCAAGGGCAGGGAGAATGGGAGCACTCCGAAAAAACCCGCCGACGAACGACCACGGCCGCCACATTTCTCACACGCAAAATTCGAGTGTGATTCCACCAGGAATGTCACCTTGATGGGGAGCTGGCACGCAAGACACTCGACCCCTAGAAGAGTCCCGTTGGCATTAAATAATGTACACACTTATTCACGAAGGGTCAAGGGAATGTGGGAGATTATGGGAAACTCAGGGGAATGGACAGTGTATTGTGGTGGTTGTTACACCATAACTCCTTCAAGACCAGTAAGTGGTAAGATATGTATATTAATACTATGGGGCCTGCCTATAACTCATTGCAATTTAAAATGAATGTCTTGATGTATGCTGGACCCACATTTTCTGGTGTCCTATGGAATTTGTTGTTGATACTCGCGCATTTCCTTCTGGCTCAAGGTTACAGTTCATAAATTTTTTGAAGTTGCCTGTTACCTATTTCACAGGCATCGTTGCAAAGGATGTGCACAACGGGGCCGTGTGTANCCACGGCCGCCACATTTCTCACACGCAAAATTCGAGTGTGATTCCACCAGGAATGTCACCTTGATGGGGAGCTGGTACGCAAGTCACTCGACCCCTAGAAGAGTCCCGTTGGCATTAAATAATGTACACACTTATTCACGAAGGGTCAAGGGAATGTGGGAGATTATGGGAAACGCAGGGGAATGGACAGTGTATTGTGGTGGTTGTTACACCATAACTCCTTCAAGACCAGTAAGTGGTAAGATATGCATATTAATACTATGGGGCCTGCCTATAACTCATTGCAATTTAAAATGAATGTCTTGATGTATGCTGGACCCACATTTTCTGGTGTCCTATATAATTTGTTGTTGATACTCGCGCATTTCATTCTGGCTCAAGGTTACAGTTAATAAATTTTTTGAAGTTGCCTGTTACCTATTTCACAGGCATCGTTGCAAAGGATGTGCACAACGGGGCCGTGTGTANATAAATTTTTTGAAGTTGCCTGTTACCTATTTCACAGGCATCGTTGCAAAGGATGTGCACAACGGGGCCGTGTGTAACACATTGTAAATTCGAACACAGCTCAAGAGAAGTACCGGAGTCGCTAACGGCGCCCGATCGTACGGTTCACGTAGGCAAGGACGTACGTGATGTCAACCAGAGTGGCTTACCTTTCCTTCCAACTCCCTCTCTTGTCAGGAGGAGCCGCAGTAACTACGACCATCAAGAAGAACACGTGACCTTGCCGGACCTGAACGTCGCACTTCGCCCTTCCTGCTCCTCCGCCGCTATCCACGACGGTTTTTAATATCGCCCCGCGCGTGCGTATGGAGGGACGCCCGGAAAGACGTCGTAAACTTGAGCGCTTAGATTTACGGCCACTTGAAATATTCTTGAGGGTCGGGCAAAGTATTCCGGCCGACCAGGGGAGTACCCTCTACAGGAAGACCAAAAGTCCCATAACCCCCTATGTATTTTTGCTCACATCCGTGAATAATATTAACGCATAGATATAGTATGAAAACACATTAAATGTGATCAGATGTGGCTATTGATTACAACCTTATTCACATGTTCCTACGAGTACGCCGTCAGTTTCAGAGCAGAGGATTATTCGCTTCCAAGTGCGATGTGAAATTCTCGACCATTTTTTGAGTGATCGAAGCAAATAAACTTTGAATTGCGTCTACAAGTTCGTAAGCTGTCGCATAATGTTTGGTAGTTGCTGCCTTCTCTTTGATGTATCTCCACAATGCATCATCACACGATGTTGAACGTTCGAATGACGCAGTAGTCTCATCACAAGTGGTTTTTCTCGCTGATGGTCTTCCTTAGCGGGATGNGATGTTGAACGTTCGAATGACGCAGTAGTCTCATCACAAGTGGTTTTTCTCGCTGATGGTCTTCCTTAGCGGGATGTATATTTAATGGGACTTGTTTGACAAAGATTCCCCTCCCCCTCCTTGCTAGGAACTGTTGGTTTAAAAACTAAAAGGGCGAGTTTCTGAAAACTTACAACAAAATAATTTAGAATGTGTCACATTGGTTTCACTGGGTGCTATCGCTAGTGAGCCTTCATACTCGTTACAATTCGTTCTTTCAGGGTATACATGGACAAATTGGCCATAGTTTTAGCAAATGTGTCATTGCCTGCAACAAACGAAACACCAAATGATATTATATAATCCGCCATATTTCATACATATATCATTGTCTACAATCAACAACCCACCAACTACTTATTTCTGTAATCCGTAAGGGGGTAAAAGGGCTTTTGGCTCATCTTGGGGCGAGTGGAACAGGAGTCGTATGCGACACGATAACCTTAGTCTATGGCACATCGTAGATGAATTCCACAGAAATGAATCTGCCGGTGATGACAAACTGGAAAGTCCTTATTTATTCATGTCATGCTTTTCCACAACTTCGTTTTGGAAAAGAAAATTTTACCCGAAGGTGATGAAAATTGGAAATGACGTTTCGGAATTTAACATCCCTTTTGCAGGCACAANAAAAGAAAATTTTACCCGAAGGTGATGAAAATTGGAAATGACGTTTCGGAATTTAACATCCCTTTTGCAGGCACAAAAATGATATCTACCTATAGTAATTTAGTCAATCCGGAATTTTAATGGATCTAAGTGGAGTGGAGAGGTTTGGGCCACTCTTTACATCAGGATCTTGAGTGCCGATGAGGGTGAAGTGAGATGAGTACGATCAAAACACCGGAATACAAGGGAAGAGGAAACGGGGGAGGAAATCCGCCAACCAACAGCATCGTCCGGCAAAATTCTCACTTGCGAAAATACGGATGCGACCCCGTTATTGGATCGGGGTGCATTTTAAGATATTCCGGATGTTTGCTTCAACTTTTCTTCAGATTCATCTCGCAGGGTAGGTGGCACTCAGCCAATACAGACTCATTTGGTGTTTTCTTTTGGTATGCCAGCATTCTGGCAAAATAATCGAGTCAGCTTTGTTTCACTGGTGCCCAGGTTGGTTATCACACCCACATTTGGTGGTGTACGAAATTGCGGAAGTCAGTTAAGTAGGAATAAAAAGGAACCCAGTTTATTGACGTGCAGGTTATTTTCCAGAAATGTCGGAGTTCTCGGAACTAAAAAACAGACAGCTATTGTTCTAACAATTTAAGTGATAGTCTTAGATACATATCTTCCCACAGCATCTAACAGAGTGTTATACAACAGTGGTCGAGGCGAGCTATCTCTAAATGGGACGACGGGAGTTAAGCTGAGAGGTACGTGGAAGTCAAAGTCATCCACTTGACCTGAAGCAATACGCAAATAATAAAAAACCACCGCATCAGTTGTGACTTGGCCACGTAATCAAAGCCAGTTAATTATTTTTTCCCAAAAGTGTCCATACTTGTGGGCGTGGGCACTGAGACGTCACTCTCGAGTGGGCAGAAGGCCGAACCAGCAATAGTTACAACCCACCTCCCGGCATGGATCCTTATCAATGAGTTTTTATTCGCAGTAGGCTGGTATTATTTCCCGATATACTGTAGTTTTGGTGTGATTAAGTAACATGACGTGGTATACACTTATCATTAAATTTTACTGTTTTCTATCTCTGTGAGGTATTCTGGGGAGAAATTCTCATTCTATTTTCCTCTTGACGGAAGCCAATTCACGTCATCGAAACAATAAGCGGGGTAGAAAATGCCATGGTACAAAGTGTTGTGACCACCTACCTTTCACAGATATATAAGGTTCATGTTGTGCCAACAGTATTAATGTTACAAATACAGTAATTTTTTGTTACCTGTAAGCCATCAGTAACTTATGTTACTGTTAATGTAATATACTGTTATACTATTAATGTAAATTAATATTAAGTACTTTTGTAACAGTTACCTCCTTATTTTACTGTCAATATTGAGGCAGTGTTTATGTTGCGGCAAAACCAATTTTGTGTTGAATTGATGTTAACACTTGTGTTTAAAGTGTTCTTATATTTCCTTTCCTTAAAAACAACATTCCAATGTAAGATAAATTAAATACAGTTATTTTGTCACGAAAAGAACGATTACCTATGAAGAAACAAATTAGGGCGAGGAGGAGAATCTAACCCAGGCCTTATGTGCATGACGAGGTTCACATCAAGAAACCCATCGGTCTACCAGTGCTCTACTTTAAAAAGTCTGACTGCGTCTCAAATTGTGGGTATTCTATAACATACAACGACAATCTGAAGTACTCTTTCGTTATGTGGAAATACTTAACGCTCTAGAAAAACATGCATATTTGGCACACGTCAACTGCTTGGCGATGTTTGAAAGCTAATCAAAGTTACATATATTTCTCATCCTATGCTTTCAAATGTANCACACGTCAACTGCTTGGCGATGTTTGAAAGCTAATCAAAGTTACATATATTTCTCATCCTATGCTTTCAAATGTTAATATAGGGGTTTAGTTTTACGAGGTTATCGCTGTTCACTAGTATCCGCCATTGTACAATGTCAAGTCAGGGTAAACTTGTGTTGGCTGGAAATTACTTTAGTATCGCAGTAACAGAAATATTTTCTTCTTCCTGTTATTTTTATCGTAATGCAACATTTGGTTACGGCAAAATTAGTTAGAAGATTTATTAACATGAACAATTGAACAATATATTCGCATTATAATAATACAAGACTTTGTGAGTGGTTAATATAATTTACTTTATTGTAACATTATTAATTTTAATACAACATAAACGTTTAAAGAAATGGCTCAATAGCAATTTTTTTGTTGCAACAACTAGCTCTTTTTGGCCTACAATTACCGTACAATGGATGTAAATCAAAACGATTTTATGTAGAGTATTTGAACCTGACGAATATCTTATTAATAAAGAATTACTAATTAAAAATAACATTTACATCTAATTTTGCTGCAGTTCACAAATTTTACATAATGATTCGAGCCACATATTATCGTCCTGCTTATTGCTGAACTGCAACCAAAGTCATACCAGACAATGAAAGATTTTAAGTTATGCGTCGGACGCTAACGTACAGAGACCAAATATTCCGGGAACTCCTATTTATAGTGGGTTATCCGTTCACCCCCTCGCATGATAGAATTGAATTTTAAAGCGACTAAGAAAATAGTGTGTTGATTGGTATCCATTGTATTGAATGGTTGTGATTATGCGAATTGGTGTCGTCAAAGCGACTTCACCGCTGATGCGTATTTGTAATATTGAATGTTTTCGGAAGATTAGATACTCGGAAGTGATTTTCCGACTTTCGTTTCATTTGTTAAGGGCTAAGGCTGTATTCTCAATTGTGAATTACCAGACTTTGTCTGTGTGAAATATATATTAATTCAGCTTTGGTCACACTTGACGCACGGAGTATTTGGGCATTAATGTCTTTACAATCAAATGCCAAGATGACGTAAAACGAAATAATTTCAAGAATTTCTTTTAAGCGTCGACAACAGTTCCAAGGAGTCGTCGGGTAAGTTATATGACGCTGGTTAATGTCGATATCCCCTTATTCCCATGTAATTGTGGAAACCTATAAAAATAAATTATTTCCACTTATTGCTGCTTCATACACGGCAATAAAACAGACGAAACCACAGTTTTCCGTGTAGCAACAATATCTGTACGTATGTTATTGAAACA
The DNA here is from genome assembly GCA_002778355.1 of Clitarchus hookeri. NCBI lineage: Eukaryota > Metazoa > Arthropoda > Insecta > Phasmatodea > Phasmatidae > Clitarchus > Clitarchus hookeri. The sequence continues at coordinate 179,458 of NQII01004412.1, forward strand.
CATTTTGTTGTCAAGTTTCTGTTTTGCTGTTGTTATATTCGCTCTCCCTTAAGCTCGGCATGGTCCGCTATATCGTATTAGTTCATTCCTGCTTATTTAAGTTTTCGTCAAGTAAAATTTAAAGAAAAAAATGCCACTATATATTTGCTATACTCTGAAGTACTTACATAAAATCCTATCAGCGTAAAACATTGCCATGCNCACACGTCAACTGCTTGGCGATGTTTGAAAGCTAATCAAAGTTACATATATTTCTCATCCTATGCTTTCAAATGTAAATATAGGGGTTTAGTTTTACGAGGTTATCGCTGTTCACTAGTATCCGCCATTGTACAATGTCAAGTCAGGGTAAACTTGTGTTGGCTGGAAATTACTTTAGTATCGCAGTAACAGAAATGTTTTCTTCTTCCTGTTATTTTTATCGTAATGCAACATTTGGTTACGGCAAAATTAGTTAGAAGATTTATTAACATGAACAATTGAACAATATATTCGCATTATAATAATACAAGACTTTGTGAGTGGTTAATATAATTTACTTTATTGTAACATTATTAATTTTAATACAACATAAACGTTTAAAGAAATGGCTCAATAGCAATTTTTTTGTTGCAACAACTAGCTCTTTTTGGCCTACAATTACCGTACAATGGATGTAAATCAAAACGATTTTATGTAGAGTATTTGAACCTGACGAATATCTTATTAATAAAGAATTACTAATTAAAAATAACATTTACATCTAATTTTGCTGCAGTTCACAAATTTTACATAATGATTCGAGCCACATATTATCGTCCTGCTTATTGCTGAACTGCAACCAAAGTCATACCAGACAATGAAAGATTTTAAGTTATGCGTCGGACGCTAACGTACAGAGACCAAATATTCCGGGAACTCCTATTTATAGTGGGTTATCCGTTCACCCCCTCGCATGATAGAATTGAATTTTAAAGCGACTAAGAAAATAGTGTGTTGATTGGTATCCATTGTATTGAATGGTTGTGATTATGCGAATTGATGTCGTCAAAGCGACTTCACCGCTGATGCGTATTTGTAATATTGAATGTTTTCGGAAGATTAGATACTCGGAAGTGATTTTCCGACTTTCGTTTCATTTGTTAAGGGCTAAGGCTGTATTCTCAATTGTGAATTACCAGACTTTGTCTGCGTGAAATATATATTAATTCAGCTTTGGTCACACTTGACGCACGGAGTATTTAGGCATTAATGTCTTTACAATCAAATGCCAAGATGACGTAAAACGAAATAATTTCAAGAATTTCTTTTAATCGTCGACAACAGTTCCAAGGAGTCGTCGGGTAAGTTATATGACGCTGGTTAATGTCGATATCCCCTTATTCCCATGTAATTGTGGAAACCTATAAAAATAAATTATTTCCACTTATTGCTGCTTCATGCACGTCAATAAAACAGACGAAACCACAGTTTTCCGTGTAGCAACAATATCTGTACGTATGTTATTGAAACACATTTTGTTGTCAAGTTTCTGTTTTTCTGTTGTTATATTCGCTCTCCCTTAAGCTCGGCATGGTCCGCTATATCGTATTAGTTCATTCCTGCTTATTTAAGTTTTCGTCAAGTAAAATTTAAAGAAAAAAAATGCCACTATATATTTGCTATACTCTGAAGTACTTACATAAAATCCTATCAGCGTAAAACATTGCCATGCATAGCATAAAGCAAACTTCAAAATATCAGTACGTTCCCTTATTTTTACGAGTACCGAACAAACCTAGTAAAATTAAGTACAAAAAAATTAAAGAACCCGTAAAAAGAAAATTTTGTGTAGTCAAAAATTCTCAGCAAGTACTGTGAAACTGAAATGATGACACGAAAACGAAGAATTTCTGCACAAGAGTGAAGTAGAGCCTTAACGCTCTCATATTCCTTTCCAAAACTGCTGGATAAAAGTGAACGCCGGCTAACAGAGATGTACAAGGCCACGAGAAAGTCTGGGTTTCCTTGGCAATGTAGGGCACCCCACACGCAAGGCTGCTACAAAATATCAGCATCAAATTTCCACGACTTTTCCAGGTTTTCCAGACAAATTAAAGAAATTCCAAGTATTTTTCGGTATTAAAAAAATTCTAACAAAAAAAGAACCCCTACTTTAGGAAAAGAGATTGAAATGAAATTCACGGAACTTGCAGATTCTGAACATCATATACACTGCAAAGAGTAAAATTCTTTACTTACAAGTCTTACATAAAGCAAATTATTTTTCAGTGCTCATACAGTTCATTAGACAAATTCCATAGGCTGCTACTGAGAATGTTTGGCCGTACGCTTGCATTTCCCGGATCTGTCACCTGTTCTTCTGACTTTTCCAAGTTCTCCTTAACAATTACAAACGCCCCGAATTTTCCAGATTCTCCCCGGCAATTCCAAATTCCTTGACTTTTTCAAGTTTTCCGTGAGTTACAAATTCCCTGTCTTTTCCAGGTGTTCCTGGAAAATTTCAAATTTCCTTGACTTTTCCAGAATATTCCAGGTTTCCTAGTTCTGTAGCAACCGTGTTACGGCTTGTTGGGAGAGCGGGTTCGAGTCCCCGTAGCATGGAGGGGGAAGGGGAAAGGGTTGCTCAGCACATTCGGCGGAGCATTAAAGTGGTTTAATAACGGCGCCGCCAGGGTGGATAATTCAGGGAATTAGTCGGGAGGTGCTCGCCGCGGATTAGCGGTGCTCGAAGGTATGGGGAGTGGGGGGTGGAGGTTAGGGGGTGTATTTACTGCGGCGACCCTTGCCGCGCTAAGGAAGGCGGGGCCGGCGGCAGGCAAATGGCCCCGCCGGCCATAACGGCGCAGATTTTATTGCAGTTCGGGAACAACGCTGCGTCCAAGACATAAATTGAGCCCGACTGCACGACTGTGCCACCAATGACTACGCGGCAGCGATTCAAGCTCTCCACTCTGCTGTTTATTTATTCACCAAATACGCTTTTTTTCCCCCCAGAATGTCTCCCCTAACGTTTGTTTTACCCAACGATTCATTCGTTTTTATACGGCCAAATAAATGCATACTGTTGATTCAACCAAATATTTTGTTGTCAGGCGGATTCAGTTGCCCAAAAAGGTTTGCTAAGTTCAGAAGTATGTTTTGTTAGACGAACAAAGTCGGTTTTATTGCATTCCAAAGTTTGTTTGATCAAAAAAATATTTTGTTAGAGCAACTACTTCCCTGCTTGGCCGTATTAAAACAAATACTTTGTCGGCTCAAACACTTCTCTCGGTGATTGTGAATATCAGACAGACTAGTGTTTTATCTTCAATAACCAGCACTGGTAAAAATCAAATACAAAATCCCTTGTTCTTACTCCCCAGTTCCTCAGGCAACATTCCTGACGTTTCATAGCTCACGTAAACAAAGCGGTCTTAGAAATGTCTGTAGCGGATTATTTTCTTTATCCCGCAAAGTACGTTTACAAAAATAAAAACTGAAACCATTAGTCAAGATGGGGAAAATAAATGTATTTTCGTTCCGAAAACCCGTTTCGGATACGTACTTTAGAGACATAAATATAGCTCTTCTTGTGATTTACCAAGCTAATGAATAACTCTTGAGAAAGCCAGGAAAATATACTTAAACCCATAAATTTCTCACGCAGCCGGATCTTATTCTCACAATCATCCCATGCAGCTTCGGGGTTAGCCTGCTCGCCTCCCTCCAAGGTAAACTGGGTTAAATCCCCGGCCGTGCCACTCCCGAATTTTCGCAATTGGGGATCGTGCCGGACGGTGCCGCTGGTCAGCGGGTTTTCTCGGGGATCTCCCGTTTCCCCCACCCTTTCATTCCGACGCTACTCCATACTCACCTCAATCACCCTCATCGGCTCTCAAGACCTTGCTGTTTAGAGCCGCGCAAATTTCTTCACTCGCTCATCCATATTCATTCGCAGTTCCTGCAGATTTTGCGTTAGAGGTGGAGGTCGCAATAGAATTGCCAATGGCATAATGTACATTTTAAATTGGGGATAAGCCTGGTGACGCAGCTAGCTATAACGAAGTATATATGGCTTCAAGGAATAATCTTGAGACAGCAGCGGTATGAGGACAAGTGTTGTGTTGGAATAGAGCAGACTTACATAGTGTTCACAAAAGGCACAGCCACTGAATGCAGGACCTCATGAACTTGCCATCGTGCTGTCAAAGTGCCCGCGATGAAGACTAACGGTAATCGGGTATCATAATAAATCGCACTCCACTCCATGACACCACAATGGCTGGACGTGTGATGTGTGACACCAAACCATCCATCTTAGCACTACCCACATTGCCTCCACACACTGATACATAGGTCATCGCCACCAAGATAAAATCGGGACTCATCACTGAACATTACCCGCTGCCGTCCTGCATGGTCGGCCACGTTACCGTCGCACACTCTGACGAGTTGATGTGGTGTTAAGGGCAGACGTCGTAACGGTCCGCGTGCATGTACTCCTGCGTGGNCAGCTAGCTATAACGAAGTATATATGGCTTCAAGGAATAATCTTGAGACAGCAGCGGTATGAGGACAAGTGTTGTGTTGGAATAGAGCAGACTTACATAGTGTTCACAAAAGGCACAGCCACTGAATGCAGGACCTCATGAACTTGCCATCGTGCTGTCAAAGTGCCCGCGATGAAGACTAACGGTAATCGGGTATCATAATAAATCGCACTCCACTCCATGACACCACAATGGCTGGACGTGTGATGTGTGACACCAAACCATCCATCTTAGCACTACCCACATTGCCTCCACACACTGATACATAGGTCATCGCCACCAAGATAAAATCGGGACTCATCACTGAACATTACCCGCTGCCGTTCTGCATGGTCGGTCACGTTACCATCGCACACTCTGACGAGTTGATGTGGTGTTAAGGGCAGACGTCGTAACGGTCCGCGTGCATGTACTCCTGCGTGGTGCAGCCGTTTGCCAATGCTACCGGTACTCGCATGATGCTGTAGGGTGTGCACCGCTGCTTGCTGAATGTCCGCAATCGCGGCTGTTGGCGAACTCCGTGCACATCGGACATTATTCCGCCGGTTCTCACTCGCGATGCGGTTCGTGGCGGTGCCTCAGATCTCGCAAGCCGTGTGTACGTGGCTTTCTCTATCCACTGGCGCCAACAGCGAGCTACGGTAATATCACGACGACCATGATGGCGCGATGGCGCGCAATACGTTTCGACAGTTCGCCCTCTTGCTGCACAAAATGTTGAACTTGAAGTTCAATAAAAATTAAGTGCGTGCGACGAAAATTACGGTCACGTACTATCAAATATATATTTTCTGACATGCCGCGAGGGTTCGACGCTTACGAGTCTCAGTTAAATAATTCGCCATTACGGAAACAAAACTATACTTTTATTAAAGTATTAGCAAACCTACATGATTCCGTAAACATCCAAACAGGAAATAGTCGCAGATAAAACCGCGGACACAATGACCAGGAACGTCACTTTGCAAAGAAGAACATCGAGGGGAGAAAAATAACAGATAAAGACAAAAGTATGCGTTCTTAAGGCCCGGGTACCACCTACGAGCGATAACCGCTAACTGCATTAATAACCTACCACTGAAGAAGACCCCAACGCGGACGTTCTCAGCAATCAGTTCATAGTCAATATTTATTTCTCCAGCTCCACATCTATATATCCCTAGCTATCTTGTGCAGCTGAAGAAATGTTGTTAAACTTAAGATGACAAAAAACCTCGCTTTAAATTATAAAGGGAACTTGACCGGAATCGCTCATATGCGCATCAATCTGTATTTACCACTGGTGTATATTAATTACCCGTACTCCCTACATGAAAAAAAAAACTATTATATGGAAGGCTTGCATCTTTAAGTAATTAAAATTTTTAATATACACTAAACCGAGGATTAATATTGAATTGTTAAGTCATCATAAACACAAAACCATTTAGAAGCAATTAAAGGTGAACGCGGTTTTATTTCGTTTGCCATAATGCCGTTGTTTGTAACAATTAATATATTTTGTACCTAAAAATAGGATTTTTTTTCCAGTCACTATTAGCAGTAGAAATATGAAGACTTGGACACACAGGGATGGGGGATCGGAGCGTCGGAGTTGTTCATGCTCTGTCATTCCGGTCCCCCGGCGGCCATTTTCTCCTCAAAATTTCTTTTTTTCTTTATTATTTTCCTTTTTCCCTTAAAATATTTTTTTTCCCTCAAGATTTCCCGTTTTTCCCTCAAAAAAGCACCACCCCCCCTAGATGCAAAAACGATCCCCTAAGAGGAACTTTTCAGTCCATCGGAAGGATCATATTAAATTTTATAGGCATAGGGTATGCCAAATCGATATTCAGGATCCAAGGTCCAGAGCCGGAGCCAACCGGTCACCATGTGACGACACCCAACCGCCATATTGAATCCCAGTGACCTTGACATTGACCTTTTATCTTGACCCAGTAACCTTTATACCTTGAAAACCCCCAGGTGTTGAAAATGTAAACAAATGGCAATTAAAAAACCAATACGGCGGGTGGAGTGCATTAAACAGAATGAGTAAGGATGAGGGTTTACGGGAGGGAAATGCTAATAAAATGTGATTGATTGGAGGAGGGTTAGTCGTCTGCTGGACGTGGTGCTGTGTGGAACCTCCGGAAATGAAAGTTTTAAAAAATAAATTTTAAAAACAATTTCTAATATTTGTTAGAACATTTTGGGATTTTTGACAATTTTTTGGGTTTAAGGTAAAAGGTCATTCAATAGCAACAGTCGCCGAGCCACGGTTACCAAAATCCAGCATGGCGGTTCGGTGACGTAATAACAAGGCGACCTGTTGGCACCTCAGCTCCTTTCCCAAGTCCCCTCTATGTCCAAACATTCGAAATTTTAATTTTTAATAGATTTTTATAAATGTTTAATACATTTTAAAAATTGATTTCTATAAATTTTTGGGGTTTTTCAAGGTCAAAGGTCACCGGGTCAAGGCTAAAGGTCAAAGTCACCTGGATCCAATATGGTGGTTGGGTGTCGTCAAAACATGGCGGCCGGTCGGCTTCGGCTTTGGACCCTGTGTATCGATTTGGCATACTCAATGCCTATAAAACAAATATGGCCGCCACTGCTCTGGCCTCGAAAACGATACCCCCAAATACTTCTGATGGATCGTTTTTGCAACTAGGGGGATCGGTGCTTTTTGAGGAAAAAAACGGGTAATCTTAAGGGAAAAATGGAAATTTTTTTAGGAAAAAATGGCCACCGGGGGACCGGAATGACAGAGCATGAATAGCTCCGGCATTCCGATACCTCATCTCCTTGCGCCAAAAAGTCATCATTTTCCTACTACTACTACTATTGTGGATTGCAAGAGATTCTCAAACGAAAACGGCCAATGATTGTTTAAACAGCGCTGCGTTTATGGTGTACTAAAATAACGCTACCTTCATTAATTTAATTCTTCATATTCATTAGTGAGGACTCCACTTTACTTCCACATTAAAAGTGGTATTAAATTTAAAACAGCTTAAATGTACGTGGTTATTGGACAGTGTTACGACCGCAGGCAACATATGATGAAGCGGAGAGTGCATTTAATATTATATAGAACGGAAGGTCCTTTTTCACAGAATTAACCTTGGACTGAATATCATTATTATTTTTCTACAAAAAGTTACGTGTTAGTAAAAAGGCTAATATACACGTTTTATTAGAAGCTATATGGAAACTACAATAAAAAAATATTGGCAAATTTTGTTGACAATTATGCTGAAATGTTTACTACAGGAATCGCATTTTCGCGTACGTAGAATGTAAAAGTATCGTCCGCAGTAAAATTCACACACAGAATATAGAAATAACTTGTATTTGTATAAAAACTATACCATGCAATATGCAGTGAAATATTTTGCATATCTCTTGAGTACTGTCTCAACAGACAGTTTGAAACGAGGCGGACGTCATTTGGGAAGATTGCTAGATTAAAATTCCAAAGCTCACACCGCGATAAGAAACAAAATCAANGGAGACGTAAATAAAATATTGTTATATGCGGCCGATCGCGTTTGTCCTTTTTTCCCCGTCGAGCACGCATTGATATCACAGGTAACTAAAGAAGGGAAGGCAGAGATTACAAAAGAATCGCCGTATAACACGGACGCGTGCCACGATAATGCTATAGGGACTTCCACTACTCCCATCCTTCGAACTTTGAATGTCTCGGGTAGTCTCTGCGCGAATTTCTTTGTCATAACCCACTTCCCCCTCGACGCGACGCAACTTGCGAAAAAACCTTCTGGACCAGGTCGGCTCAGCTATATAAGCTGCTGTGCGCCTCAGAGTGGAATGTCTGGTGTCGTGTACGTCAATTAGCGCCAGAAGTGTGGTACCATCGAAACGACGGGCGACGACGACGCAGTCACCAATGAGGGTAGTCTTCGAGCATCAGGATATTAGAGAGAGAGAGAAGGCCTGTTGGACTATGGAAAACTGGGTTTCGATGCGCGAGTGGCAGACGTTTGGAATGATGATGATGTATGCCAGTGGAAATTTTGAGCATGTGTGTGTAACTAATACGTGAGAATCGAGTGCCTGTAGCTAGTACTAAGCCAGTGATAAAAACCTTAATTATAACAGACTGGCATTAAATATCCCGCTGTTAGTAAGGAATATTAAGTGTTAATAGGTGGGACAAGTAGTTTAATGTTGGAAATAATAGCTGTGTGTTGTGAATAAATTAAGAAATTTAATTTCGTTCTTTATTGTAAATAATAGCTGTGCTTTGTGAATAACTTAAGAAATTCAATTAGTTCTTTTAATTTCATTAAGAACTACATCACTCACGATTTCAGATACGCACTAGGCGATTTGTAACACTGGTTTCAGAAGTTGGATGGAGGCATTTACTTATAAATGAAGTTAGAAAATAGACCATTAATTGGTGAGAATAAATAAAAATAATAATAGCTGTAGGCCTCTACATTAAGACTGTTTTGTGCAAGCATTGCAGTGAATTTTGACAAGAATAATGTCTGCAGAGCTGGAAGCACTGTAAGCAGTAACTGAGGGGCTGGGTAGCCAAATAGTTAACGTGAGTGAAAGTGTAAATAGCTTGAAAGAAGATGTAAATAATCAAACAGGCAGTGTTAAAGAAAATGTAAAAAGCGTAAATGAAACAATAAGAACCCAAATAAGTAGTATAAAATATAATGTAAATAGTGTTAACGAAAATGCATTAATCAAATAACTAATGCAAGTAATTTAATGGACAAGAAAGGAAAATAGACACAGTACATTAAATTATAGAGATGAAAATAGACACATTAAAGGAAAATTTAGATAGAAAAATAGACATAGTAAATGAAATTGTTGATAGGAAAATAGAAGGCATAAGCGAGATAGTAAATACGAGTAGTGTAAACGAAAGAATGAACAGTGTAAACGAAGGAATGGGCAATGTAAATGAAAGGGTAATTACTGTAAATGGAAGGGTAGATACTGTAAATGAAAGAACGGATAGTGTAAATGTAATAAAGTACAGTGCAAATGTAATAAAGGACAGTGTAGTGTAAACGAAACGATGGACAGTGTAGATAATGAAATAGAAATGGAAGAGATTGGTACATCGAAGAAGGAATGGCAGGAGTTCTCCAGCGGCGGAGTACTAAGCATTGTGGGTTAGCCGAAGAGCGTGGTCTCATCACCGAACAGGTAGTCGAGGAGAGTGGGGATAAAAGGCGGGCTGTTGTAGCCAACACAGCAACCTCATAAAGTGGCCAGCAGCTCTGCGGCGTTGGTGTCAAGCAGCCGGGGCGCTGATTCAGAACAAACTTCGATGACGCCACGCTTCCTTCGGCTGATTTTCTCCTGTGATCACAACATGAACAGTATGGCGAACGCAGGAGTAAAATACGCCAGACACTGTATGCATTAGTTTAGATGACAATTTGCCGCATGTAAAATGTATTTCTATGCTATATTACAATTAATGCTAGTTTGAATGAATTAACACTCTTCTAACAACTCTAAATAGTAATAATTAGATAATAAATATAAATTTAGAAGTACACAATGTTGTGACGNTAACACTCTTCTAACAACTCTAAATAGTAATAATTAGATAATAAATATAAATTTAGAAGTACACAATGTTGTGACATTGTTGTATACAGTATACCTTTATTTTCTACCACGATCTGTAACTGTTGTTTAGCAAAGTAAATTAGCACGCATTTACAAACGTGTGTTTGCTCATTAATTAACTAATGCCGTCACTCCATAGTTATAATTTTGGTTTTCTAAACGAATATTAGCACATTTAACTTATATATCTGTTAATAGTTGGTTATTAGTTTATCTAATTAATAATGCTCAAGTATTTGGACAGCTAAGTCTACTGGATGTCACTCAAATATGATGTCCCTTATATTAGCAATTATCACACACTGAAATAAACCCGCCCTTTTACACAAAACATAATACGTGGTAATTTTTGGATGCATAAAAACAATGTTTCTTAACGCCGGACTGCAGNCGCCCTTTTACACAAAACATAATACGTGGTAATTTTTGGATGCATAAAAACAATGTTTCTTAACGCCGGACTGCAGCCTGTTTTAACAGTTTCTACAAATAGAGTGAAATTCCCATTTTCCAAAGCAAAAGCATTCGTAGTAAAACAAAATGTAATGAAAATATTAACAACTCGTATATGCACGAAAATATGATAGTAATTTTAAAGTTTTTGTGCTGTCAATATGCTTAAGAAAATATTAGAAATGTTACATTGAAATGAGGTTATGTATGGCATAACACACTTCAAAAGCATTGAGCTAAATTACAATATTTGCAGTTCATAAAATAAAGAATATTTTANATGTATGGCATAACACACTTCAAAAGCATTGAGCTAAATTACAATATTTGCAGTTCATAAAATAAAGAATATTTTACAAACAGACTAAAGGATGTATGATTTCCAAACTAATATTTGCATTTGTGTACGATACTGTTTTTATAACGAATGTTNCAAACAGACTAAAGGATGTATGATTTCCAAACTAATATTTGCATTTGTGTACGATACTGTTTTTATAACGAATGTTTTCATTACGTAACAGCCGAATGTGAAACAAAAACTATACAATTAATTGTTACGAAATCGACGCCAAAGCAAAATTTTATGCTTTGCCAACATTTCTTACTATTATAGGTTTACTACGTACCTGCATTAATAACTAAGAAGGTTTCTTTCATATTAAGTACCGCAAAACTCAAAACAAAAGGGAAAGTTACAGCATTGTATAATTCTTTTCCTGTCGCAGTAACAAATTATAGCCTAACGTTAGGAATTCACAAGCTTTTATTTTCGTAGGAATGCGACAGTTCAAGTGCTTTCGTGGCTGACAAGCGATTTCCGAGACCGGACAACACCGGTGTAAGGCGCTCCGTCATCATACTCGCTTGAATATCGTTGGCCAACGAACTATACCGTTACTGTTCGATCGAACAGTGCGACGAGATGTGTTCGGAATCACCGCCCAGGGGTGGGGAAGGCGGCCGCAACTAAACCCGGCCCTTAAGACGATCGTACTCCGTGGCGGGAGTTACCAGCATCAGTTTCAAATAGTCGCCACCCTGAATGGCTGGCTAGACGAACAGCGGGGCTTACTACCCCGTGGCTGTATCCGGAGGTCTCGCACTGGGTATACCACAGTAGTCTCTGCCAGAGCGGCACCCCATAGGAGTATCCCACACTGATGTCAGCCTTAGAGCTACATGCGACATGCTACATGCCCGTCATGACCAACTGCAAAGCCACGCCCGACGTTCACAGGCCCACTGAAGGAGCTACAGAACAGGACACTGGGCGCTTGTCCCACCTACCACTGGAAGAGCGCGCCGAGGAGGCACGCGGCGTTATCGCGGTACGTCTGGATAAACCCCACACCAAGCAGGGCGACCTGGACCAGGCACCGGAGATGGAGTCAGCAAGACAGGTCTCAGAACCCCGACGTCCTGTGCGGGCAGTAGCGCTCAGAGAAGACGATGGCAGCATCAACAAGACACTGAAGGAGTTGCAGACAACAATGAAGGGCATTGCTTCCAGGGTCCACGCTATAGAGCTTTGCGCCGCTCCGCCCAAAAACGGCCCAAGTGCTGGGCATGTGGACAGCCGGGGCGCACCTGAGAACCAACTGCCAACAGCAGCAGCAGCAGCAGCAATGGGAAAATAAGGTGACAGTACGACACATTCGGAAACATGTAAACAACGATCATGAAGGCCAAAGATCAGTGATTGCAGGAGGGAAGGCGCCAATGTTCTTGTCAGGTGGTCGCCGACACTATAGCGACAATAGTAGTAAGACCAGACATTCTCGGGCTCCACCCCNAATCACGCGATCACCCGATGATAGCATGGAACAATGCTATTTGACTATGACAACAGGCGAGGTCACATCAATTAGAGGTAAGAGAAGAGTGAAGCTTGGTGACCTTAGCCCAGAGCACGATATTTGCATTTCAGAAATAGAGGATGAACGTATTTTAGGGCTTGACATTCCACATAGGCTGGGGTGATGTACTGATAATCGTCTTGGGATGATATGAGTAGGCAGTACCGAGTTGGCAGTGTCAAAATGACAAGATTTGACCTAATTTGACACTTGAAGAGCACCTATCACGCATAGACTATTTATTCCAGAAAGTGGCCGGAGCAGACTTGAAACTCGTTCCTAATAAGTGTTACCTTTCACAAGAGAAAACATAAATTTTAAGTTTTTTCATCTGGTAAGTAATTACTCTTTTTCTTAAAAGAGAATAATTTCGATCGCCGTTTTGTAGCCGTATAAAACATATTTCACGCAGATTGTATCAATGAATATACTTGTTTCCAGAGCATTTTATTTATTTGTATTATAATAATTTACGCAGATTTCCGTTTCCTTAAGACTACGCAGTTATACAGCTCTTAGCCCCAGACAAAAAAAATAGTAAATTTTAAGAACGTGAACCTGGAGTTTCAATTTTGCTCACTGTTGAAACTTTAACGTAATTTACACGCNAAATAGTAAATTTTAAGAACGTGAACCTGGAGTTTCAATTTTGCTCACTGTTGAAACTTTAACGTAATTTACACGCACCGTTTAGTTTTTTTCTTTTCCACTGTCGAGGTGGGCAGAGCTACACTAGCATTCATGTCGTACTGCCTACGCTGGAACTGTGTGGTTTTGCCAAATAATAACCAAACGTTTCTGCTGAATAGCTGCGATTCATCCGAACATCCCAATTTTATGAAACACTAAAATTTCTATGCTAGTTTGGGTTAATAGGTATTTGTCGTTAAAGGAATCCATTCCATCTTCGATTTTTCTTACAAATATTCGTAATAAAAATTTATGACCAGACATAAAAAAAAAAATCAAAGCTAGACATGACGCAGAGGACTACTTAACGATCTTTTTTTTAATTTGTAAGGTTTCCATTATATCTGTATTTCCCATGTTGGATTGACATTACTACATTATTAGGTAATATTTGATTACGGTTACAAATGTAAAACTAATCAAGTTGGAATTCGAAATAACTGGTACCTTGATTTTTAAATATTGACAAAAACATTAAGTTACGGAGGAAAAAACGTAAATACAGGATGGCAAAGATGCTTGCCCCTTAACTTCACGAACATTAAGGAAGTCCATGAGAAATAAACAAGCATGTCTTCATTTTGAAGCAGCAGTAGTTGAATAATGCAAAAAAATAAATAAAAATAACTGCCACAGGTAAAAAAAAAGTCTACATTTTCAAATATTTCCACACTGAAGAACACCTACATAGAGAAACGTTTCTTGCAAGCAGCCTCATCAAACATGAATATAGAATTGGGTTATGCTTCTCTTTGCTCCCCATAGTCGCTAATCTCTACTTAACCCAGAATTTACGCCAACTGCCGGTAGAGGTACTTCGGCTACTGTATCGATTTGGGGCACAGATAAACTTTCCTCGAACGAGAGGCCATTCGGGTCTTCCAGTAAATTTAGAACCATACATTCCTTACTAATATTATATAGCCCAGATGGCCCAGCAATAGCTTTTCGCCCTACGAGCTCGGACTTTTTATTCTTTCTGATGGTTAGAAAAAACAGGAATAAATATTTTATAGTTTTATTTCCATTGAAATATAATTAACTAGAACTATAATTTATACGTAATTTTGCACCTTGTGTATGAAATATAATACAGCACAGAGGAGCAATTACTTTTGTCGGTTATTATGTCATCAAACTGCGTGCATTTTATCCCGCCCCCCCTTTTTTTTTCTCAACCACACGTGTCACTAATATCTATATAATTAACACGTATCGAAAATTATATTGTATTACATGAAGAGTGGCATCGTGGCTGGTCTAACACCCAACTACGCTGCCGGCAAACATGACTCTCTACAAAAGTCGGAAGTCAATGGTAGGGTTATTACTCGACAGCGACAAGTGTGCAGCGGGAAAATATGCGAACTACATGACGACGTTCCTCTCCCTCTGATCAATGCCATTCTTACCAGTGATGGAGGGGAAGAAAGCTCTCAGCTGCGGGTGGGTAGTGCAGCACTGGCCATAATTCGTGTCACAGTATTCCCCGTGTTTGTATGAGTGCACTATTGATAGGTAGACAGTGTGGAATAAAAGTGGCAGCGGTGTTAGGTGTACAATAATGTCATCAACAAGAAAGTCAAATAATATAACTATTCTCAGTCAGTGCAGAGAAGTCATAAGGAATGTGATTAATTTTGTGATACAGTAAAAGCATCCGGGCAACTTATTCATTAGTCTAGTCAAATAGGGATTCGACCTCGTAATGAAAGTTAGAAAGCTGAAAATTTGCATACATCTTTGTTTTGACATTCTAAAGGTTAGCTCAAAAGTCTCATAGAATCTCGTGTCCGCGTGTCAAGATATTCAAGGTCAAAGGTCGTGACAGGTACATATTCACTTTCTTCATCAAGATCATTTGGATATGATGAAGCGTTGAGGCATGCTTGTCCGTTACACTGGCCACAAACTGAGAAGCATTGCAACCCTGCTTTTCTACATCTACAACTCGCACTACAGCCTTTCTTGCAATTGCAGAAGACCGCATTGAGTAGTTCTTATGGTTATGGTGGTAATAATGTTGTTGTGGGTTCCAGGATTTCGTTTTGCAATATCCACCCACATTCCTCGGGTTCTAATTCTTTCCCTAACCAAGTTTGGATCTGGTGGTAGACACGATAGATATGCTGTCGAGCTGCTGCACCGGTCTTAACAATAGAACATCTGCCCCAACTTACTATTATATAAATAGAATTGGTCGTGTTAGGGGCCCCGTTTCGGGAAATAATATAGAAAGGCATATCCAAATATTTACACTGTTAAAAGAAATACTTCATCTCTTCCTACTTATTATTAATATGAATGAACTAAATATTATCAAACGGATATCACATTTATGAATAATATTTATAAATATTATTTATAACTAAGTTAATTATGTAAGTTTCTCAATAATTATAATATGTTTAGTAAACAATTGATTCTATAAACTGTATTATGCACTGGATTCCACAGTTGACATAACGTTATCCTATATACAGATAGGCGCTTCCCACTCTTCGCGCTCTATCTCGAGAACGGTTAATTATATAACATATAAACTAGGACCAAAATTGTAAATAAATGTATGCTCTATAAGTTTTGTAATAACTTCAAACATCATTTGAAGCATAGGAAACAAGATATTTACAAAAAAAACAGATTTTCGCGTCCTTTGACCTTGAATATCTTGACACGTGGATACGAGATTGTATGAGACTTTTGATCTAACTTTTAGAATGTCAAAACAAAGATCTATGCAAATTTTTAGCTTTCTAACTTTCATTCCGAGGTTTACCCCTTTTTTTTTCACATTATTTGACTGTACTACATCAGATTTGTCACGCTAATAAACGTGCAGCAGCTGCAAAAGGTAAATCGGAACGAACTATAAGCAAAATTAGAAAATAAGGAAAACAAGCTGATGCGAGTAGTGGAAAACTGCATACACCTGGGGGACAAAAAGGGAAAAAATGTTTAAAAAGTTTGTGTTTAGATGATTTCGATCTTGGTGTAATTCGGCGCACCGTATATACGTTTTATACGGTCAAAGGAAAAGTCCCTACGATAAATAAATTGCCAACGGTTTTGTAACAAGAGATAGATTTTCTTGGAAAAAGGGAGGCCGAGACAAACCGTTAAAAAAAAATTGGACATCGCTTCAAAAAGTGCAAATATAAAAGAAAGGCTTTAATGGAAAGAAATGGCACTGTCGCCTGGAGAAAGGCGAATGAGGCACAGTGAGCAGCAAGCTTGTGCAAACAACAAGACAGAAAAATGTATTTTTTCATTATGTGTATATACGTGTGTGCGCACGTGTGTGTGTGTGTATGCATGCATATATACATACATATATAATTAGCTTACGTATATTTGTATCGACAATGAGCGTCTGCAGTGTACGCGATACTGTCGCATACATTCATGCAGGCCAGTGTACGTGAGACAGTTACAAAGAGAGCGGTTTTCCCCTACTCGCTACCTGCTGCTAGCGCTGGTGCCATTGCCTTCACCAGCTGCATACTTGTCGCGGTCGAATAATATAACCTCAGTGCGTCTCAGGGCCACGGTGGCTCAGCGGTTGGACGGCTCGCCTCTCACCAAGGCGAACCGGGTTCAATCCCTGGCCGGATCACTCCAGGATTTTTGCACGTGGGAATCGTGCCGGATGATGCCGCTGGTCAGCGGGTTTTCTCGGGCATCTCTAGTTTCCCCGCCCTTGCATTCCGGCGCTGCTTCCCACATGCGAAAATCCTGGGGCGACCCCGCCGGGAATCGATCCCGGTTCACCTTGGTGGGAGGCGAGTAGGATAACCACTACACCCCCATTTGATTCGGACTGAATCCGATTCGCCACAGTTTGAACAAAGAAACCATCTCAGCATTTGCATGAAGCAATTACGGTAAACTACGGCAAACATAAATTCGAATGGCGGACTTGGGATCGGGATCGGGATCGGAAGCTCCCGAATGCAGGTTTACTGTGGTGCCACTGCTCCACCTCGTTCAGTCAACATGAAGTAAAGTCTGGTCTGGAGAACTTTCTTTCTTCTGTTCACGGTGAATTATTTCTACTGTAACCAAAATCGTGCGAACTTTTTTTTTTTTTACCACCTTGCACCATCGTCAGTCGCCATGGATGAGCTGCCCGTAGTTTCCCATAGACGGTGCATCAAGTATCTCGCAACTCGATTGCCCATGAAGNTCAAGTATCTCGCAACTCGATTGCCCATGAAGCGCAAGTACACTGGTGGAAAATGAACACCACTAAAGCAGTGACGTAGAAACACCATATGTGCATGGGGCACTGATAGAAGTCTGTGCATGCCATGATTAACAGTGCTGTCCTGTGGGCATAGTAGGAACTGCGTACTAGGCATAACACCGCTGAGCCCAATACAATTGTAGTTGATACGGTGACAGAGTAGTCTAGACATTGTAGACATACTACGACAGCACGAATGTCCACACTTCATGCAAATAATAAACTTTGAACGAGATCGTATTGTGGGTCTGAGAGAGACTGGATGGTCCTTCCGAAGAATTGCCTAACGCGTAGGACATGAAGTGTCTGCGTACATCATTGGTGGTGCCGGTGGTCCAACGATGTTGCACATGCTCGTCAACCTGGTTCCGGACGGCAGTGGCATACGGATTCTTGCCTGGACCACCGCATCAGAAGAGCAGCCATTGCTGACCGCACGGCGACCGCCGCACAGATTAGGGCCACTGTTGCACCCAGGGTGTCAGCTAGGACCATCACCAACCGTTTAATGGAGGCTGGGCTACGATCAAGGGTGCCACTCGCCAGGCTTCCTTTCACACCTCATCGCCGTCCAGCCCACCTCGGATGGTGTCGCGAACGACGCACCTGGAGGGATGAAAGGCACGGAGTTGTGTTCCGTGATGAGAGCAGATTCTGCCTTAGCGCCAGTGACGGTCGTTTGCGGGTGCGGCGNAAAGGCACGGAGTTGTGTTCCGTGATGAGAGCAGATTCTGCCTTAGCGCCAGTGACGGTCGTTTGCGGGTGCGGCATCGACAAGGAGAGCGGCAACAACCAGAGAGTATACGGCAGCGTCATACCGGACCAACTCCTGGCATCATGTTCTGGGGATCAATAGCCTACAATAGCCGTTAGCCTCTGGTGTTTGTTGAGGGAACACTGAACAGTGAACGCTACATACAGCACATCACACCCAGCCCATTTTGTTGCAGTTCCTACAACGCCAAGGAGACGTCCTCTTCCAGCAGGACAATGCCCGTGAACACACGTATCGTGTTATCCAACATGCTCTCGAAGGTTTTCGTTAGTTCGTCAACTCTCCTGGCCACCACGATCACCCAACCTGTCCCCCATTGAACATAAGTGGGACATGGTGGGACGGCGTTTGGTGCGGTCTGTAATACCGGCAACAAACCTCCAGCAATTGCAACAACAGCTGGAATTAGCGTGGAGCACTATTCCCCAAGATGACATTCGACACCTTTATGATCGTCTCTACTCACGACTGCAAGAATGCATCGTCGCTAAAGGAGGCTACATAAGATACTGACATTGTTGTTTAAGACACTCTGCAGCCCGTGTCCATACGTGTACGAACCTGTGATCATTATCATATACAGTATACAACCTGTATAATTATTCAATAAAACCTTCATTCATATGAGACCACTTCATCCGGGTGTTCATTTTCCACCAGTGTATTTTCGATAATATGACATCTCACGGATTCTTATTAATCTGACTAACTACTGGCAGACAAACTGCTCTGATAGCCAAAGCCGCTTAATTAAAATTTGATATAAATTTATGATAACAGTCCTTCAAGCCTGGTGTCTATTCAGCAAGCCTGGACCAAGCTTCAATCAATATATCTGATTTCCAAGCGAGCTTACAGCAAGTTCGATTTGTAAAACTTGCTTTTATTGGCTATTCTCTTTAAATCGAACACTTTTGAAAGCCCTTCTTAAGGTGTACTTGTAGGCACATAGTGTATTTTTTCCGCCATGTGTAAAATTAACATTACAATTAGCCTAATAACTTTATCCACGCATCGGTTTAGTGAAACGGCAAAATTATTAGAAAAGTAAATATATTACACATTTGCTTATTCTTACACTTCATGCATTAAAACAAAAGGGAGCTAAAGAATGTTGATTTCTAACATTTTTAATTCAACGTTGATACATATAACTACTTTCCCTGTATCGTTACCAACTTTACCGGGCGCATGCCAGTCAGTATGTCAAGTAGGGGCAGTTTCTTCTTTCAAAGGTTGATTTCAAAAGTGCTAGTTTAAACGCGAACAGCCTACAGTTTAACCCAAACGGTTACAAGTGTAGTTGGTATTATCTGCAGCATTGCTATATACACGTATGCGCCAGGTCATATGAAATCTGGTTTGAACCAAGTTTGAATCACGGGCGATGTGACATGCTCCCTAGGGAAGACAAAATAGGTAAAATGGCACGTTTACCGCAAGCCTACATGCTATACCGAGGAGGTATACAAGCTAAAAAAAAATAGGAACTTCGTAATTAATGCATAACCGCCGCACGCGTCGTGCGCGCCGCACTCAGCCTCTATTGCGAAGGGAAGGAGGAAGAGCAATTTTTTTTTAAGACCACCATTGCACTGACAACCAGAACCACAATCCTTCTCAGAAATCCACGGCCAGGTCACATCGACGATGCAAAACGCAAAAAACGTTCCAATCCTCTAGCCAATATGCGCTAACATGCATTTCAATAACACCCACCACGTCACAGAAAGTTAAAACCTTGAATTACGTCGTCGTGCGGTTACAGTCCATTTAACGATTACTTCCAACTTTTCCGAAGCCCTGCTAAAGTTCTACTGTCACAATATTCCTCCGCCACATGCAAACAAAGCTTAGTCAAGTCTAAAATATTACACCAGAGGGACAACGCACTGAATTGGTACGTACTCAGTTTAAAAACATTTTGCATGAGAATTATTTCTTACTAGGCATTACCAACGCACCTAGTTTATGTCTGTTCGTATTTATATTAATTTAAAATGAAATATACTAGTAAATAAATATTTATCTATAAAACGTAAAGTTTGTTTGTATGCATGTACGCATGCATGCATTTATGCATTCATGTATATATGCATGTACGCATGGATGTATGGATCTATGTATGTATGTTCCTTATAATATTTTCACAGTTCTACGGATACCAAATTTGGTAGTTGTACCCTTCAGTACCCAACTTGAAGTACAGTGTACAGGTCAAAATGGGCCCCGACACCCCATTGGGCTGGAAAACCTCCAAACCCATAAAACTGTGGTAGTATATATTATTTTACACACAGTTCGAAGTATCTGGACCAAATT
>NQII01004413.1:0-22486 GCA_002778355.1 Clitarchus hookeri
AAGCTAAGTTTTTCTTTAAACTAGTGGATGTTTTTCCCGTCAGTTAAAAATTGTCCTATGCTGTATGATATTTTACCCGTGTTTAGTTGGCAATACTTTCATAGCAGATTTTCATGTTCGTCAAAGATGCTGAAACGTTGCTAACTACAGTAAACAACTAAAGGAAATATTTTAAATATATGTAGCTAATAGGCCTAACAGAGTTGCTAAAGTATAAATATTACGATAACATTTCTTAACTTTCCTAATTTATTCAAGTGAGAATATTATCATTCAGCTGCACTAAGTAATAATTAACATACCGAAAGTAAGCATGCAATAGCGAAATGTCACTGAAATGTTTGTTTACGCCAATAAAATGCTTGTTTGCATACGACTAAAGAAATACAATGTCACTCATAGAAAATATTAGTTAGCTAAACAAACAAAATTTAATAGATTTTGTTCAGTTAACTCAAATTACATTTGGGTTTACGGAACACCTTTTTGAGTCGATAAATTCGGGCTGAAAACAATTTGGTTTGAATCAACTTGTAGTCTTTACAAACAAGTATATTTCGACTGAAACAAACCTTCCTCTCAAGACAGTCGTGTGAAATTTAGAAGCTATCTTATATATATTTATAATGCAAAATTCAGCGTTAATTAGCTCTATTTTGGCATTTACAGCCGTAATTACTTTGACGCGAAAACATAGGATTTTTTTGCCCAATACAATAGGACATTCATTGAAACAGTTACTAAGTCCACCCCGATAAAATCAGGCTTCGGTTGAATTCGGGACATTAAGGAAAACAAGTTCATTAGGAATTCCGTCAGAAAAAAGGAAGTACGAATATCATAGAAGAAATAGACAACATCGCTTCGGTGTATTAAAGGTGTTAAGGGCAGTTTGATATTAATTCATTTATGTCCATCATTCATACCGATTCACTGAGCTATAACAGTGAAGATTAACTGAACAAAAGACAGCACGAACGCGGGGAAAGGTAGTGCTTGTAATACGTATGGTACTCAAAAGTATGCACATATATTAACCGCAGCTTTTGAAAACGTAGAATTATCTTAAGCATACCGTTTTCTTTAAAACGATATACTGTTATAAGGTGTTTTATTTTATAGTGTTATATTAATATTTTTTCGTATTATCCAGAAAAAGTTCTTAACAACTTGAAGTTACTACCTGAGGAGAAATTCTTAGACCAAGTTTTGTAACATTTCAGGTATCTCTCGAAAATATACAGTTTCATAAAGTAAATGTACCTAAAACGGAAGTGTTCGACGGTCGCGATGGATATATGACTAAATATTTTTTTCGATATTAAATAAATGACGTTCGTTTCGAATTTTCGGGTGTGTCACTCTCTTTTTTTGTATAATGTGTTCTATAAGGTGCCAAGCCCATGATTTCTTCTCTGTTAAGTTTATACTATTTTATCTACATTTTCGCAATGGCTCGTATTTTCATTGGATTTGCGTTTGAACTTTAGGGGTGCATTCTTGCTATGTCCAGAAAGATCAATATTTTCTGTGAAACGACGCTACAAAATCGGGAAATATGATTACTGTGGAATCAAACTAGCCAATCTAACATCACAGCTCGAAGAAGGAAAACTATGCTAAACTTGATCCTGTGACGTAGGCTATCCCATAAATGCTGCTTTACAAACTAAAATTACATTATAAGTAGATACTGTATAAAAGTATACACACACACACGCAACAGAGCCATCCGTGGAAACGCGTAACGAGTATAGATTCTGGCAGACAAGCGAATAAAGCTTTGGGTGTTGGACCCCAAAACATTAATCATTTTATACTCGTACCAAACATTGTTCACCTTGTACGCATTGTATGTAATAATATTTTCCAAGAATAACATTTTTTTTGCACTTTATATTTTAAAACTAATTTTATATCAAATACAAAATTCATCTGTTTTGTTGCAGCCATTATAACAAATACTAAGTTGTACGTATTAAAAATTTTTTACAAAGTTAACGAATTCTATGGGCGTGACACATAAATCACCAAATAACAAACCATATATGTGAGGGAAAAAAGCGTTACGTATAAAGACATTTTTGCATTTTTTAACATTTTTATAAATATGAAATGTTATTTGGTGATTACGTAATTTCAAACAGTAGCCCACAGCATTAGTATAGGTTGTAATTTTTTTCATCTACACAACTTAGTTAGTATTTGATGTAATTGCTGCAACAAAACATAAGCATTTTGTATTTGACATTAAATTATTCAAAAAATATAAAGGATAAAATTTTTTTATGTGAGGAAAATGTCTTCAGTTACAATAGGCACGAGTTGAAGAATGTTTAGTAAAATTATGAAATATTTAATTTTTTAGGGTCCAACGCCGTTAATATATCCTGTTCGCGGTTAACTAAGCACTTTTTGAAGCCCTGCTAAAGATCTACTTTCTTATAAATTTTGTATCCTTCCGCCAAATGTAAAATTATCATTGCACTGGCCCTCTCACTTTATTCATGCACAAATCAAGCAAAAATCCCTTAAATTGTTTTAAAAAAATGTAAATATGTCAATTTTTTACTCTAAGCTGCGTAAAACAGACAGAAAATATTTCTAATAAATTCGGTGGCCACAAACGTAAAAGTTACGCTTTTAATACGGCTTTAAGATATTGGACTACGTGTCATATTTCGTTGCCAACTTAACTGGGAGCACGCTAGTCAATGCGGTTGTTAAAATACTTACATGTTAGAGGCAGTGATTTTTTTCATAGGTTTATTTCAAAAGTGCTCAGTTTACCGTGAATCGTCTATAAATATTTCTAACGGGTTGTTTTTACACATGTGTTAATAATATCATTTATTTTTATAGAATTTACTTTTACAGAGCTGGAACGTGAAACCCGAGATTTTATCTGCGGAGTTATTTTTGTACTAAGTACGCAGCAATTTGAATATACGTTCTAATCAAAGCGTTCATGAACGTGCATTCGGCTACCGACAGAGCACACAAGACGTTATTGTTTTCTTAGGGCTTTTGACATATTCCAGTCTACCGAACAGGTATGGCTACGAACTAAATAAAGACGCATGCACGCGCCTTAATCGGAGCTCGAACCCAGAACCTCCCGTTCTGCAGTTTGAACTGCTACGCGGGGAAAGCCGTCGTTCGCCGCCAGAAAATGCGAAGCGAAACGCACGAATTCGTGAATTTTTGCTGTCTGATTTATTTTCACGATATTTGGTTTGTGCATTTGTGTTATTTTTTTTATGTTAGCTATATTTCAATCGAGGGCAATTTTAATGAGTTTTAAAAATACATTTGATGTAGGCAGAGAGAGGGTTAAGTGTTATCTTCGTTGCTGATTTTGGTAACTTATGGCAACGAGAATGTACCTTGGATTAACCTGGGATAGCTTGACGTGAGGTAGCAGGCTGCGTGATCAACGAACCACTCATACATTTTCTGTAGAGTTTTAATAAATTTTGATGGACGCTAGGATATATTCTAGGGGAAAGAAAGGATGCCTTGCCGGAAGTTTGTAAAGACTGGGCTAACCTAAGCACGTTCAGGCCAGCGAGGTTAAATAATCGGCGCAGTTTTGTTAAGTGTTGATGTTAATGGGCTGGGTTGTGTGCGAATGCGCACCACGTAAGAAGGCCAAAAAAGAGAAACTTGAAATACGTTTACTGAGCAGAAATAGCCTGCATAGAATACCACGTTGGTAAAGTGCATGGGCTGTAATAACACTGAACAGTCCCGTATGCTTAAAAAGGAAAACTTTCAAGAAAGGAAGAACTCGGGGAAGAACAAGATTCGCCGGTTCTCGCGCAGCGAGATCTGCGAACGTGCTGAAATTTTGATTGGAGTTAATTCAAGTAAGACCGTTGTTTTTGTAGTAAGGCGGTAGTTTGACAGCGCAGCTGAGGTGCGCCTGCACCTGTGTAAAACCTTGAGATCCACATGTCACGTGTTTTCCATCGACAGGCCTTGGCGTAGTAAATAATCAAGATTCAAAACATTTAGCGATAATGATGAATGTCAGTTCAATTTAAATGAAGTACCCTGGCACGTCACATATGCGCGAGTTTTAACTTAAGGCCCCCGTCTACCTGGAACTTTTTCCCACGTTTAGGCCGAGAAGCGCGGGAGCGGTAAGGGCGACACCGCCACGCGCATCAAGTACGCCATCGCCGCTAAGCGCAAGGCTCTGAACTGGCGAGCAGTGTTCTCGTGCTGCGTGTACCTATGGGACTTTCAGCGGTGACCATATTATTTTATTAGTGGGAGGTCTTTGGGAAGGTTCAGTGCAGGCCCCTATAGTAGTTTTGTATGTATCTGATGTGTGCATTTTGAGCTACAGCGCATTGGAAAGACCGTTTTTTAGCGGTTTTGCAGTACTCTGAATTGATGTTTCTAACGTACGTGATATTTTGAAAGTACTTAACAGCTCTCGTCTGAAGTGTGTGTTCTTTTCGTAGATCAGCACGTTGGACGCACGCTTAATAGTTTAGTTGAAAAACGTGTATTTCGAACACTCAGCAAAGCAGTTCAAGCGCCAGGTAGACGGGTGCCTTAACACGTTTTCTTAAATGAATTAAACATTTTGAAATCTGCCTGCATCTAATTACTTCTGTATTTAGCAGTTGTCTTCTTTAGTGTAAATGCAATTTAATAGATGCAGAAATTATAATTTTATGGCGTAATTTGTTTTCAAATTGAAAATAAGTGACTCTATTTCAGCTCGTCATATTTTCTTTCAACGAATAAAACGCATGGTTGCGACCATTACGCATATCAGCCGATCCGCATTACACGAGGGATATTAATAATAAGCATTCTTTAAACGTATTGGCTAGTCAAACGTTACAAAAGATTCTGCCGGGGATGTTACAAACGTTAGAGCAGAGTGGGGTTTGTGAGATATAATTCATGGTACGTGCCCAAACATTAAGTAGACGTTACAACGTAACTTTACTGCCGTGTAAGCGTGGGGCGATTGTGTTTTAGGCGGCACGACCACGAGCGTCATTAACTTGGCTACATATTTTTTTGGGAGGAAAGTGAGGGAGGGGGATAAAACGTCACCTAAGGTAGAATAAGAGTGGCTTCAAGTTCTAATGTAACACTGTACTCAACTGTACCCAACTGTAAACGACGCAGAAGTCATTAGAAAAAGTGCACACCCACTACCAGAATTGTCCGATTTATGTTCATTGATAGGAAAAAAAACAGAAAAACGAAATCGGGGGAAATTATAACTAGTTACAAGTAACCATTACTTCAGATGAAAGTAATCAGTTGAAATACAATTACTTGCTATGAATTTCCCGGTTTTAAAAGTTTTTTTTCCACACTGGTGCATTGTTATATACTGCCAACATCCTGAGTCACGCCCTGGTGCAGAAGGCTATGAAGATAAGTGAAACTGTGGGGTAAAACCTTAATAAATCTAAAAATAATTATCATCGACCACTCGTTCCAGACAGATCTGTCCAACTCTTCTTCCCAGAACAGGGTACAGCAATGCGCATAGCGGGAGTAAACAAGCAACTTCAATATAGATAAAAAAAATTACGCTTCTGGAATTTTTTTTCCAAAGTTTCGAGATAGTTGGTAAGGTAAATAATTGCCGCTACACCACACAAACTGTATAAGTCTGCATTGATACCGATACTAATAGTAAATACATCGTATGTGTACGCAAAATAAAAGAAACCAGGATAAGTCTTATCCAGTACCACCCCATGCCAATTAAATTCATTACCAAACGAACACAGTTATCAGTAATGAAAGTACGTCCTATTGTGTTTTCTTGAAATTTAATTGGGCGATCCAAGCTGAACTTAGAAGCTTATATCCAACACACGACTTGCCCGATACACGTTCTCAGAACTTCTTATCTAGGTTTATATTAAAAAATATATATTGTGTAAATTATTTCGATTACTAAAATAGTTACAATTATATACCTTCAAGTTTTGGCGACAAGATTTTGGCCCAGAAGGTTACTATAACCCCATTCAAACACTGGAACATGTGTATGTGTATAAATATATATATATATATATATATATATATATNGAGAGTGCGAGAAAGCGCCGGCGAGTGCAAAACTGCGTGGTCTCTTTGTGATCTCGCTCTTTCGCCCTCTCTCCGGCGAATTGAGACGACCAGAGAGCGTTCTCCGTGACGTTATGACATGGTCGCAAGAGTGAGAGCACGGGAGTGCGTTCTCTGGGCTAATTGAGACACGGCCTCAGGTTTCAAACCCCAGCTTGGCAACTGCAGCCAATCCGCCATTTAGCGTGTATCGGTTAGCATCGATGTCACGAGCGTTGTGTTTGTTATTAGTTTACGATGATAAATAAATGTTAAGTAAAAGTAGAAGAAACNAGCATCGATGTCACGAGCGTTGTGTTTGTTATTAGTTTACGATGATAAATAAATGTTAAGTAAAAGTAGAAGAAACCCATATATGAAACAAACAAAAAGTAGTTATTACAGACAAGTAATGATTACATATTTTTTGCCATAAGTGGATTACAAGTAAAAATTACTTTTTCTTACATGTTGCTAATTACAAGTAAAAATTTATCAAAAAGTAACACGATTACTTGTAATTCGGTACATGCCATCGCTGTTTATGCGGGTGGTATGTGAAAGAAAATGCTTCTATTATCTGACACAGGAAAGTATTTTGCTAAGATTTTGACATACTTAAANAGCATCGATGTCACGAGCGTTGTGTTTGTTATTAGTTTACGATGATAAATAAATGTTAAGTAAAAGTAGAAGAAAACCCATATATGAAACAAAACAAAAAGTAGTTATTACAGACAAGTAATGATTACATATTTTTTGCCATAAGTGGATTACAAGTAAAAATTACTTTTTCTTACATGTTGCTAATTACAAGTAAAAATTTATCAAAAAGTAATCGTAGCCGGTAACACGATTACTTGTAATTCGGTACATGCCATCGCTGTTTATACGGGTGGTATGTGAAAGAAAATGCTTCTATTATCTGACACAGGAAAGTATTTTGCTAAGATTTTGACATACTTAAANCGGGTGGTATGTGAAAGAAAATGCTTCTATTATCTGACACAGGAAAGTATTTTGCTAAGATTTTGACATACTTAAATCTCTAAAAATCACTTATTTAGAGTCAAATTTTGATTTAAATGCATGCGCATTTCCATTTTGGATGCATCAGAAAACACATTTTGCCAGAAAACCTTTGTCAAGAAGGGTAATTATAATATTTTCTATGCTTGTAACGGAAAGTATTGGCACTACCGTTATAATAACTTACTACAATGTTAATTACAGGTTACTTCATTATTACAAGTGCNTTACTACAATGTTAATTACAGGTTACTTCATTATTACAAGTGCTGAATTTTTCGATTATTCGGTCGCTTCTGGCACATTGAGTTACGTCGTAAAGGAGAAGAGTAGTTGCTATGATGTGTCTTTCAGGCAAATTTTAACTCTCGATTGCAACTCGTGTGATTTCAGAAGTAAGTTCGAGTCGTCAGTAATCTCATCCTGATTTCGAGAGCACACCATAGGTAAACTATGGTTGTAAGAAACAATGTCATATTTTTTTCATCTGACACGTGTGGTTTATAACCTGTGCAGAACACGCATGCTGAGTACAAACTCGGGGGACACGACCGTGTGTCCTACGCGAGCACGCATGCGTCAGCGGGTAATGTTTTCTTTGGGAAATAAAGGACCAAGTCAAGGCAACTAGACGGTCGCTGTGGCTGTAAACGACATACCTCAGCGAGATCTTGCATTTGACACCAAAATGAGCGCGCTAGAGCATCAGAGTCGTGAGATATCCGGCCCGGATATCTTCGCCCGAGCCGGAAATCGCGGTCGGACGCCGCGGGCCTCCCCCCCCNCGCCTACGCCGCGCTGACTCAAGGTCGAGCTCGCATCGCAGTCGCACGCCCGATCGAAAGAGTCGTGTTATTAGTCACGTCGTGGCGTCCTGGTAAAGGACCGTTCACGGTAAGCCGAGCACTTCCGGAAGCCCTGCCAAGGGTTTACTTGTATGCACATTCCGTATATATGTGATCCGCCATATGTGAAATCAACGTTCGATTCCAAAGACGTGTTCACGCCCGAGATGCCGTAAACGCGGCCAGTTACGACAGCTTATAGGGGGGGACGCGTCCCCCCTCCTCCGACGCCGTCGCTAACGACNTAAAGCGCATTTTGAAAAGAAAAGAAAAACTTTCATATAAATATTTATCCTAATAATTACTCAATTTGTAAGTGACAAATATTTTTTTAACAATTACTCCATTTCAGTCCCGAAAGCCATTATTTCAATAACTGAAACATATAAATTATTAAAAATACTTGCAAATATTATTAGCAATTTTGTTACATATATTATTATGATGTTCATTGATTGGTGATGGTTTGATAGCAAATTGTGCTTTCTGAAGTATCCAGAACAGAAATACGCTTAGATTTTAATTAGAAATATTTTCTTACTATTTAATTTTTTTAAATTTAAAAACGTAAATTTTAGAAAAATGTTTTCCAGTGTTACAACCTATAAGCTTTCTTATTTTATATGTAATAAAAATCGTTCTTTTACGACAATTTTGGTTATATGAGTACTGCTTTTTAACGAGCTCTGCAATAGTATGGTCGACTTCAGGGCTCCATTGTAGTATGGTCGACTTCAGGGCTCCATTGTAGTATGGTCGACTTCAGGGCTCCATTGTAGTATGGTTGACTTCAGGGCTCCATTGAAAGTCACTCAACTTCTACTTCTACNAAAAAAAAAAAAAAAACCATTTCAAACAAAGTCTTTTATACAAGTATAACTATTCGCCTTACTCTGCAGTACAGCCATGGTATCCGAGCCATCCGTGTAAAATTTGTCACAAACCGCATATTTAGTATAAACTTTAAATTATCATTAAGTTCTTAATAATTACTCTGAAACTTAAATTATGGAACGAATATGAAAAAGTTCCGCGAAAGAGGTGAAATCGAACCCAGGGACTCGGCGTAACCTCTTTTGCAGAAATTCTTCGTTTTCGTGACATCATTTCGGATTCAGAGTAACTACTGACTATGCACGATTACAGAAAATTTACATTTCGCTGTTGTTTAATATTTTTGTGCTTATTTACATTATGGGTTATCTGCTAGTTGCAAAGAGGTCAGGAACAAATTAAAAAATTTAACAATAGGGTTCTGGTTTTTCTTTTTGCAAGCAGGAAAAAACACCAAGTGAAAATTAGACACAGAAATATTAAAGAACTAATAAATTGTAAATATTCTGTAATCGAACACTTTTCCAATAGTACCTATTCAACTGAAATCAAGACACGAAAACCAAGAATTTCTGCATGATAGGTGAAGCCAAGCCTTATTAACTTTTTGGACAACGTCGTGCGGATAGCTGAGAATGAAATAAATACACATGTACTTAAAGCAGCGGCTGGGGGGANAACTTTTTGGACAACGTCGTGCGGATAGCTGAGAATGAAATAAATACACATGTACTTAAAGCAGCGGCTGGGGGGATATGAGGATTCTAACCCTCCCCCCAATTCCCCTTTCCCACATAAGATTATCAACTAATATGTAACTCACACCAAAGACTGAATTTTGATCAAAATTATTGGTTTGTATTTTTTTTTTTCTACGTTTAAACGGAAATTGAAACCAATGTTTCACGTATTTAGTGACTGAGAGTGATTAATGAATTTATGTTTGAATTTTGAAGTAAGTAANTTAGTGACTGAGAGTGATTAATGAATTTATGTTTGAATTTTGAAGTAAGTGAATATTTTCTGTTAAAAAAAAAAAAAAAGAAATACGTGTTCTCTGACACTGTTGATGATCGGTATACTTCCGCCTGCCTACACTTGTATTGTTCGTTCGAGGCCTACAAACGCTGGAGCTGTAAGGCCGTCTGTTCCCCGCTCACCACTTGTTCCATCGCCTCTACGCGCGAAGCTCTCAGCTTCACTGGCGTGCAGTCTTTCCGTCAGCGACTCACCTGAACGCGCGACTCTAAGCGGCGCGGCGACCGTATACTTCTGTGGCGCGCTATTAAAGACAGAAGTACGATGCGTGTCTGAAGACAACTCTGACGTTTCTGTGTTGAAAATTTAGCAGAAGTTGAAGTTNAACTTTTTGGACAACGTCGTGCGGATAGCTGAGAATGAAATAAATACACATGTACTTAAAGCAGCGGCTGGGGGGGGGATATGAGGATTGTAACCCTCCCCCCAATTCCCCTTTCCCACATAAGATTATCAACTAATATGTAACTCACACCAAAGACTGAATTTTGATCAAAATTATTGGTTTGTATTTTTTTTTTCTACGTTTAAACGGAAATTGAAACCAATGTTTCACGTATTTAGTGACTGAGAGTGATTAATGAATTTATGTTTGAATTTTGAAGTAAGTGAATATTTTCTGTTAAAAAAAAAAAAAAAGAAATACGTGTTCTCTGACACTGTTGATGATCGGTATACCGCCTGCCTGCACTTGTATTGTTCGTTCGAGGCCTACAAACGCTGGAGCTGTAAGGCCGTCTCTTCCCCGCTCACCACTTGTTCCATCGCCTCTACGCGCGAAGCTCTCAGCTTCACTGGCGTGCAGTCTTTCCGTCAGCGACTCACCTGAACGCGCGACTCTAAGCGGCGCGGCGACCCTATACTTCTGTGGCGCGCTAATAAAGACAGAAGTACGATGCGTGTCTGAAGACAACTCTGACGTTTCTGTGTTGAAAATTTAGCAGAAGTTGAAGTTNTAAAGACAGAAGTACGATGCGTGTCTGAAGACAACTCTGACGTTTCTGTGTTGAAAATTTAGCAGAAGTTGAAGTTGATCATGAAAACACCCGTTTCAACCATCTTCACGACCAAAACAAATAATCGTCAAGTTGAAACGAGAACGTGAAACGTGTCTTTGAAACAGTTAACGGGGAGTGGTAATTCAAAAGTGCTCACTTTACCGTGAACATCCTGTACCTTGCAGTCAGTATCTTCGAGGTCTCTCGAACTAGACTGTTTAGTTCGAGAGATCATGAAGATGCCGATTGCAATGTACGGTGGGCGAAACGTTGACTCGAGAAGTCAGCAAGAATGACAGCCAAGGTAACTAACAAAAAGTAGTGTTAGACTTATTTTTATATAAAAAGGTATTTTCTACTCAACACTCCTTCAGCGCAATATTTTGTGCTGCAACTAAATGTATAAACTTGCAGTGTAAGGAACAGCTCGTCATAAATGTATCACTATAACCAAAAACACTGTGCGGTCAACAGTCACTGAACACCTCTACCCCCCCCCCCCNCCCCCCCCTCAGTGAACTATCCCAGAGGGAAGCTCTGCATGTTGAGATACAAACGCTTGAATCCTACATACACACGTGTTTGCCCTCATAATGAGTCAGCGAGGAGATTTGCGCGCGATCCAAAAGGGGCATGAGTGCACGGACCCATTACTCGGGCATTCCATCACACAGATTCATCGGCAGTTAAACGTGCCTCAGTCGTCTTTTAGCGACGTCGTCGTCAAGTAGCGAAGTCGTGGAAGCATTGGGCCCAAACTGCGCTCGAGTAGGTCCAAGGCTGTGTTCGAATTCAGTGCGATGTGGCCTTGATCGGTTACCCTTAGTTCCATCCCGTGCCAGGAACCCTTGCTCCCTTCATCGTGAATATTAGTCCGTGAATTCGGACGCCCGTGTTCGTTTGCACCTCGAGTTTCACTCTACGCGAGTTTCGTTTGTCGTCGTGACGTTGGCAAGCGTTTCCCCTCGGCCGTGCACGGTTGCAAACGCCGACAAATGAAATATCTCAAACAGCTGCGCATCGGAAAACGTGCTGGGACTCGAGAAGGGCAAGCGACTCGTGCCCTAGACTGAAGGGGACATTCCAGGGCTCACGTGTGCCCTTACCGCGAGTTTAGACAGCGACAGTGTGACGTCACCAAAGATATGCACTTTTGAGGACACGAAGACGGACGAGGTCCCTTGACTGGTGAATNGGCAAGCGACTCGTGCCCTAGACTGAAGGGGACATTCCAGGGCTCACGTGTGCCCTTACCGCGAGTTTAGACAGCGACAGTGTGACGTCACCAAAGATATGCACTTTTGAGGACACGAAGACGGACGAGGTCCCTTGACTGGTGAATTCGAACACGGCCCAAGAAACTAACAGGGACCAGCGAACTCAGAACTGTGTTCTGAGAACGAACCATCATATAGTCGTGCCAACGGCTGCAGAGGACTTCCGTCACAGCTCAGGTGAGGAGGCCGGTGGTAGGCTTCTCGCGCAGGAGGTGGTGGCGACTATTGGTTTCCTTGATCGTGCCGCCGCCAGGAAGCCACGCATCACACACACACACACACGATGTATTTTGGAGTAGTGCAACAAACACTGTCATCAACCAGCCCAATCTAATCTAACGTCTAAAAATACCCCTACCTTCACTGTGATTGTGATTCATCACCTTGTAGGGGTCGTGGTGGCTGAGCGGTTAGCCTGCTCGCCTCCAACCAAGGCGAACCGGGTTCAATCTCCAGCCGGGTCACTCCCGGCCTTTCGCATGTGGGAATCGTGCCCGGACGATGCCGCTGGTCGGCGGGTTTTCTTGGGGATTTCCTGTTTCCCCCGCCCTTTCATTCCGGAGCTGCTCCACACTCACCTCAATTACCCTCATCGGCTCTCAAGACCTCGATATTAAGAGCCGCCCAAATCTCTTCAATCTCTTCTCTCTTCACTCTCTCGTCATCTTTTAGTTATAAGGCAACTCCTGCAACCTCGGTCACGTAAGTGAGTCGTTAGTCGAGTGTAGAACGATCGAGGAGCATACTGAAGCTAGTAGTTCGCAGTACAAAACTGATAACAGCTGTTCACAGCAAACCAAGAGTTTTAAAAACATAATTTGAAAAATAAATTACTTCACAAAACGACATATACGCCTCAGTTCACACTGACATGAAAGCCCCCAGTTAAGTCGGCTTTGTAGTAAGGAAAATATGTCTTCAACTTAGCGTAATACCGAAAGTGAAATGTTTGAAATTGGCGGCTACATATGAACTCGTTTCTGCATATTTTTAAAATATTTTCTTTCTGCAGTTTAATTTGTATGACGCATGAATAAAGTGAGACGGTCCACGCAATGTTCATTTTACATATGGCAAAAGGATACAACATGAGGATAAATGTAGATCTCAAACAGTCTATGGACAAAACGAGATCAATGGTTTTCATTTCCTTCGTTATGCTGTCTTTGTTTTTTTGTAATTGAATTTTGTCTTTCCGGCAGTGCTAAATGCAAAGCGTGTGTATAACGAATCTATTCAAATACCGTCAGCTTTTCAGCTTTTCCGAGGTACATGCAGCACCGATGACTCACCATTGCAGTAAAGAACTTTAATTGTTTGTAATAAATACACACTTCGTTGGCAAATACTAAATCCGTTAATATCAAAGGCCTTAATATCGTGAAACGGACCGCCGTCTGAATTTTTCTAAACATGCGCTCTTATGACTGGCGTTTTTAGCAGTGAGATAATTTAACTCTGACTACCTTAAAAACAATTTAAATATTTCTTCAATCAAGTTAAACATTTTTTTATATTTGTAGTAGCAAACAATTATAAATATTCGAACGACTAAATTAAAATTTAGGATATTTCATTAATTTGATAGCAATGCAGTTTTAATTAAACTTTCTCTCTCCCCTACACAGAGAGAAAAATTCAGTTTAAAATAGCAAAAGTATTTGTTTACACAATTTTTTTTATCAACAAATTTACTTTTGATCAAAACATCTCCTGCATTCGTACCCTTGAACCAAATAACGTGGCTAAATTAATGTGTTAAGCAAAAAATATTCTGTTGCTCTGGTATCGTCTACATGCATTTAGTTCACACAGCCATTTTACAAGCAAGTTCAACTACGCTCTCTGATAATCATAAAAATTTTAATCAACTTAATATTTTGTTTGGAGTGAATACGCATTCGGTAAGATGCAACGCCTAGTGTGTCTATTAATACTAACTTTGTGTGCGGCAAAAAAAAATGAGCTCGAACCAACGCTGACATTTATTTAGTTGTCTGTAGAGTAATCAACTCATTCGATCGTTATCGTGCCAATTTATAGATCGAGAGTTTGGTGATAATTTATGCAACACTTATGATAACGGAAGTGTTTGCTGGCGTATTTATTGATGTGTAATAACGATATGCACAATCCCAATGAAATAATTTCAACAGAAAACAAAAAAAATAGAACTTGAAAAACTTGAAAATTGTAAACCTAATAAATATCGCGAATTAGATTTTAGATTAATATTAAAACATGGTTGCTGTTTCCGCATCTGTCACTTAGGCCGAAGTCGTCAAGATGCAATATTCAGGATGGAATGCTGCAAGTTTGAACCTCGGTCTTGCTTTCATTTTTTAGAATAATAACCAGAACTGTAATGCAGATAGAGCCGTACAATTTTTTTAGCTGCACCAACCTAAATCTCACACGTTTTGGGCAACCAAATAGAACAAAAAAGTANAGATCGAGAGTTTGGTGATAATTTATGCAACACTTATGATAACGGAAGTGTTTGCTGGCGTATTTATTGATGTGTGATAACGATATGCACAATCCCAATGAAATAATTTCAACAGGAAACAAAAAAATAGAACTTGAAAAACTTGAAAATTGTAAACCTAATAAATATCGCGAATTAGATTTTAGATTAATATTAAAACATGGTTGCTGTTTCCGCATCTGTCACTTAGGCCGAAGTCGTCAAGATGCAATATTCAGGATGGAATGCTGCAAGTTTGAATCTCGGTCTTGCTTTAATTTTTTAGAATAATAACCAGAACTGTAATGCAGGTAGAGCCGTACAATTTTTTTAGCTGCACCAACCTAAATCTCACACGTTTTGGGCAACCAAATAGAACAAAAAAGTANTAGAGCCGTACAATTTTTTTAGCTGCACCAACCTAAATCTCACACGTTTTGGGCAACCAAATAGAACAAAAAAGTAACTTAATTTGGTTCCATCGACAAAATACACCCTTCATAAAAAAAAACGGATGCACCAACAAGAAAGTGTTTGATTGCAATGCTATTCGGAAGGAAGACAAAAGTAACCAAGAACAAGAAACGGTTGAAAACTAAGACCAGCATGAGCAATATTTATTACGCTACGGGCCGTCATGGTTGCAAACACATTCCACCAAACGTCACGGCATGGAGTTGTGGCAGAGGTCTGTCATTGGGTCCTGCGATTATCCATCTCGTGCAGCTTGAACATATTCGTTCGCAGTCCTGCGGATTTTGCGGCACGGGTTGACTCGTGATGGAGCTGTCAATAACTTCCTACACGTTTTCAATTACTGCGAAACTACAGGGGGATGACCATCCTGCTTCCCGCAGTGCTGTCAAACTTGTCTGCGAGGCAGACTGTACTTTGAAGGGCAGACTGTACTTTGAAGGGGTACTACCGACACAACAGCACGAGTCCTAATGGAAAGCATGCACACCGGGACGACCTTATCTAATTCGGCAGGTACAACGACAGGGCCCACCATTGCCCACTTGCTCGGTCGAGCGTNCACACCGGGACGACCTTATCTAATTCGGCAGGTACAACGACAGGGCCCACCATTGCCCACTTGCTCGGTCGAGCGTGGAATTTGAATCATCTTCATATCTCACATCAAACATAACACCCACATTTAATTACTGTAGGTTGTTTCCTTGCGGTTGCAAATCTATTTATTAATTGCCTAACTACTGGACCCACGGCCTTTATTTCAGCAATCATCAATTTGGTGGAATCCCTTTCGACCTCGGATCGGGTGCTTCGGGAATTAGGGATCAGGATAGGATGGATTGACCGCTGGGCGAAGGAGAATCCTGAGTCAGGGTAGCATGCTTGCAGTTGGAGTCTCCGGCATACAAATTTTATGTATTTTAATTCATTTCACTTATTTGTACTGTAGAGTTTTTGGAATTAAGGAATAATTACTGTCGTATTTGTATGGTTTTGGTAAGTTGTGGTGGGGTATGGAGGTGTTACCATCAACCTTGTGCTCGGCCATCGTTATATTCCCACTGTCCCGGCGATGGCATCCTCTTCAGCTCTTCTATGGCGCACTTATATTTTGGGGTGTTCAGTTGACAGTAATGGCCTTCTTGGGTATGTGATCTATGTTTGTGTGTCTGATGACGGTTTTGATGAGCCTTCTGCATTTATTACGGAATTTTTCGTTGCTGTCAGCTATTATATGGTGATAGTGAGAGATGTGCGCCTGGTATAGTACCTCGTTTCTAGTCGCTGGGAGTGTGAGTCCCAAGTATAAAGCGTAGTGACATGAAGAATATGTAGGTGAAAGGGTGGAGGTTATGGGTAGTGAGATGAGACCATGTAGGAGAAGCGTAAATGAGAAATGGTATGACGAACGTCTTGAATGTGGTTATGCGGATGTCAGTGGATGGACAGAGGATGGGTGGGNGTAAATGAGAAATGGTATGACGAACGTCTTGAATGTGGTTATGCGGATGTCAGTGGATGGACAGAGGATGGGTGGGAATAGAACCATGGCCTGGCGTGGTTTTGTCGTGATGGTGTCAATGTGGAAAATGAAGTTGAATTTGTCGTCAAGAGTGACACCCTGAGTATTTGACAGTGACAGTCTTATTGTCAACTCCACCAGGACCTGGAATGTGCGGTCCTCCAGGAACAGGCACAGGAGGTGGATGAGGCGAGAAGGAATGTTGGTGGCAGCGAAGTGTGAAATGAGCTGGCGATATGGCACAGATTCGAACACTCTGGCTAGGTCCATGCTCGTGTGTTGCTGTCTGGAGAACCTTTCGGCCACCAGGTGCTCCACACAAGAGATGGCATGGGTCGTGTAATGATCGAGTAGGAATCAGAATTTATGGTTTGGGAGGATGTGAAGTGATTTGGCAACAGATAGGAGATGGCTGAGGATTGTTTTCTCCGCTACCTTGTAAAAGATAGAGAGAAGTGAGATGAAACGATATGAGGATGGTCTAGAGGGGAGTGTGTCTGGTTTTGGGATCGGAACCACAATGGCGTCTTTCCAAGTGGCCAGGAAATGTCGGTTGATAAGGTTGGCATTGATGAGTTTCGTGAGATAGACGGTGGCTTTGCGAGGCATGGCTCCGAGGAAGAGTGCCGGGATGGAGTCAAAGTCAGAAGCGGGTGTGCATCGAACGTGAGTGAAAATGGCGAAAACTTCGCGTGGTGGGGTGAGTCGGAATGACTGGCGATCAAGGA
Source organism: Clitarchus hookeri (assembly GCA_002778355.1). Classification (NCBI taxonomy): domain Eukaryota; kingdom Metazoa; phylum Arthropoda; class Insecta; order Phasmatodea; family Phasmatidae; genus Clitarchus; species Clitarchus hookeri. Next base: position 17,309 of record NQII01004413.1, read on the forward strand.
GAAGTGGGAGGATGACATCATCAGTGAGGTGGGATGGAAGTTCCTATTCTTCCGAGGAGTCGGATTAAATATTGTCAACGCGGATGGAGGTGAAAGTGGTTTCCAGGTGTCGTTAGATTGTTTTTACCTTTGTTTCATCAGTTTCGATAGTGGTGGAAGGGGTGACGATGGGTGGAATGGTGGTGGGTATGAACCTCATAAGCCCACACTATATTTAATTCCCCTTATACAAATAATTAGTTTGCACCAAAGAAGTTTTGTTTTATTCCACAAAACCTATTTCTCAGTTTAATGCAGTATTTTAAAGCGAAACCAATTTTATGTCTTCATAACTCATTTGCATTTTNCAAAACCTATTTCTCAGTTTAATGCAGTATTTTAAAGCGAAACCAATTTTATGTCTTCATAACTCATTTGCATTTGGGTTTTATCGAAAAGATTATCAGAGCAAACTAATAGTTAAGAGACCGGATTGGCCTAATTACTTGGAATTCTGATGNGGTTTTATCGAAAAGATTATCAGAGCAAACTAATAGTTAAGAGACCGGATTGGCCTAATTACTTGGAATTCTGATGTACGATATCGCAATTAAGTACACCACCGAAAACTGTAAATACGGTTTCGCATCTGTTGAATAGCTCAGTAAAAGCCCACACAGACACTTCGCATAACAATTTTTTAAAAGTAAACAAGGAGTCATAAAATCACAAACGCTNGTACACCACCGAAAACTGTAAATACGGTTTCGCATCTGTTGAATAGCTCAGTAAAAGCCCACACAGACACTTCGCATAACAATTTTTTAAAAGTAAACAAGGAGTCATAAAATCACAAACGCTCCCTGTAGTAGTAAAATATACAGCCAACTATCTGAAATACATTTCGGAAACCTACCATAAGCAAATGTGCACTCATTTGCAAAAAACAAAATTGATCCCTCTGAAGGTGCCATTGTTGATCACCCTGAAGGTGCCATCGCAGGTGCACGTAATATAATACAGGCACAGGAAATGGCAGTGTGTATACAGAAAAAAACCAAAATATTCTACACACAAAATGTGTATTGCAGGGGATCAACACTTGCAGGACGCACTTAGTATGGTGTTGGACCACCCATAGCATGGACACAGGTGGCGATACGGTCGGACATGGAGGCATACAGACGNTCCCTGTAGTAGTAAAATATACAGCCAACTATCTGAAATACATTTCGGAAACCTACCATAAGCAAATGTGCACTCGTTTGTAAAAAAAAAAAATTGATCCCTCTGAAGGTGCCATTGTTGATCACCCTGAAGGTGCCATCGCAGGTGCACGTAATATAATACAGGCACAGGAAATGGCAGTGTGTATACAGAAAAAAAACCAAAATATTCTACACACAAAATGTGTATTGCAGGGGATCAACACTTGCAGGATGCACTTAGTATGGTGTTGGACCACCCATAGCATGGACACAGGTGGCGATACGGTCGGACATGGAGGCATACAGACGTCGGATGTTCTCCCGAGGGTGATCCTGCCAAAACTGGCGCAACTGACCTTCCAAATCCGCCTTAGTTGCCGCTGGCCAAAGTTGCCANGTCGGATGTTCTCCCGAGGGTGATCCTGCCAAAACTGGCGCAACTGACCTTCCAAATCCGCCTTAGTTGCCGCTGGCCAAAGTTGCCATCCAATCTGGTCTCAAATGACCTTGCTGGACAAAGAAGCATATCGACATCACGAAGGCAGACCAGAGATACCCGTGCTGTGTGAGACCGGGCATTATCCTGCTGGAAAACTGGGTTGTCAAGCTGCACCAGGAAGGGGAGTGCAGAATATCCTGGACATTTCGCCGCGCCGCCAGGGTTCCTTCAGTAACCACCATTGGGGTGCAGAAATCGTAGGAAATGGCACCCCCACCTCTACGCTGCTCGTTGAGGCGGTGTGCCGCTCTACAATTAAGCGTGGATCATGGTGTTTGCCAGGGCATCTCCAGACTCGAACTCGGCGGTCGTCTGTATCCAGACAGAACCGTGATTCATCGCTGGACGCCACTCGTCGCCATTCCGCGAGCTGCCGTTCCCGACAGAATGTCACGCGTGCTCGGCGATACTCGGGTCGTAGTGGTAGATTACGTAAGGCGTAAGAGACGCCGCGACGACAGATCCTGCTCTGCTAGCCGCCTGGACACGGTACTGGTGGACACAGGCGTATCCCCAGCTGCCGTGACATGTCCCTGGATGGCGCGCAGCGAACGCCCGTGGAGTGCTTACAGCCTGTCGCACGATGAAACGATCCTTCTTGTTGCTGGTCCTCCGAGGTCGACCCAAGCCTTCTCGATGGGCATATGCACCTTCCCATCCCCACTAGGTCCAACACCGACTCACAGTGTAGGCAAGACAGTGCGAGTGGCGAGCAATGCGCCGAAACGTCCAACCTGCCTCTTGGAGACCGCCGATGCGGCCTCGCTCAAACTCATCAACCTGGACAAAGGCTTGTCGAATGCACCGTCGGGGCACGCTAAGTATTCACTTAACTTGGCTCTATGGCTCACACTGCTACTAAGGACTTGTTCGGTGTCTTGCAGCTATGAATTATGGAGGGACATGTATGCCTCCTAGCAGTATCCTGTTAATTATTAGGAAATGCATTACTCGTTTAATCCACTTTCTTTAAATCAAGCAATNATGCCTCCTAGCAGTATCCTGTTAATTATTAGGAAATGCATTACTCGTTTAATCCACTTTCTTTAAATCAAGCAATATCATACGAGTTTACCATCAAAGACTGTCCTTTGCCCTAAGTTATTTTTCAGCTTATGTAAAATGATGTAGTAGTATTTCAGTGACTGCGCGATGTATTTATTCCGCAAACAAATACTAAAATATATTGCTTGTAAAAGTTCGTTATTCATTAATCATTTTCGGACCTTGGAAAAAAAAGCCTCAAAAGTAATAGACGGAAATTCAAGCAATAATTACGAGAAAAGTTATTTTAGTTAGTATCTTCCAGACGCCATACTATCAGCTACCACGGTTGGTGTCTTCGCAAGCAGCTGAGGCTGATGTACTCTGGAGGGGTAAGCAACGACCACTACNATATATATTTAGCTGTTCCATGCAAATTATTTTGTTAAGTAAACACAAGCAATAAAAACCACGAATCCAATATGGCGGGTGAAGCTTGACCTTAACTTGCTGCCAGAGGTAAACGGTGCGTGAAAGAGGACTGGACGCAACCGCCGACGGTGCTGTTGTAGGCGGGGGAAGACGGGAAATGCCCGCGCGCCATAAAGAACGGACGGAATGACTGTTGGCCCCCTCGGCGCGTTACGTCTCCCAAACTCTCCCCGACTTCATCTCTCCCTCTCTCTCTCTCTCTCTCTCTCTCCCTCTCTCTCCCTCTCTCTCTCGCTCTCGGCCGCCAGACCATAACACTTCCTCCAGCTCTAATTTGAGGGCCGTTCCGGGCATAACAAAACGTACACAAATTTTTCGGGCCCCGAATAACAGGTTACCATATTTAGGATGCGCGCTGTGATGGGGGCCGGGGCCTTTGTGGACGCTGGTCGGCGGTTGCGGTAGGCGGCGAAACTACAAGGGAAGCTGCAGCGGCCCTGGACCAATTTAGAGGGCCCGCAGGATTGTGACGGGGGAGGGGGGAAGGAGGGACTTCTCTTATCTCCGAGCCTTGGACGTCGACACCTCGAGAGAGAGCCGTTTGGAACGGCGAAGGGAGCCGTAATCACAGTCGACTTCGACGGCGCTTGACCCCAAGCCGGCAGTCTCCCCTGGGCCTGCCCTTTACACCGCAGGTAGAGTGCTCACGCAAACTGCGCAGTAGCCACTCTACATGTGCCAACACTGGACTGATGTTTGCCGGTGCCACTGTCGAAAACGACGTTACGACACTACGTAAGCCAGTGCTTTGAGATGTTGGTATACTCTTCTCTTAACTCAGTTTCGACGCAACTAGAACACACTGGAGTTAGGTGAAGTGTTTTATTCGCATTAAAGTGTGGGTCTGGTGTAAGCTCGAATGTAAACGAACATTTTCGTCGGTGTTGGCATCACGCGCGGAAGACGAAAATCGCTCTAGCTCTTGTCAGCTCGTGCTTTACGCCGCCCTTGCTCGCGTCGAGGAAGCAGCACCCCCGCTAAGCAGATGACTGATGCCACGGATGCATCGAAGGGAGGGGTCCAGCGGGTGTGAACCCTTAAAGGTAAAAAAAANGGTGAAGTGTTTTATTCGCATTAAAGTGTGGGTCTGGTGTAAGCTCGAATGTAAACGAACATTTTCGTCGGTGTTGGCATCACGCGCGGAAGACGAAAATCGCTCTAGCTCTTGTCAGCTCGTGCTTTACGCCGCCCTTGCTCGCGTCGAGGAAGCAGCACCCCCGCTAAGCAGATGACTGATGCCACGGATGCATCTAAGGGAGGGGTCCAGCGGGTGTGAACCCTTAAAGGTAAAAAAAAAATCCTATATTGAACGTATCGAGAAGGAACAATCAGAAATAAAGGTTGTGAGATTTAGAATTTTGATACAACTGCTGAGATGCCCATTTATTAGCAGTTGAGGTGTCCACTNGGATGCCACGGATGCATCGAAGGGAGGGGTCCAGCGGGTGTGAACCCTTAAAGGTAAAAAAAATCCTATATTGAACGTATCGAGAAGGAACAATCAGAAATAAAGGTTGTGAGATTTAGAATTTTGATACAACTGCTGAGATGCCCATTTATTAGCAGTTGAGGTGTCCACTCTTAAGGCACATCTCTAGGCTCCTTTTCACTCCCTACTAGTCTCTATGATTGTTACGATGCACATCTTTTGTAATGTAATATTTGTTTTTTTTTAATTATGTGCCTTTGTGGAAGGTTTTAATGTGCAAACTAATATCCTTTAGCAGTGCCCACAGAGGTAGTACAGACCTACTGAAGATTACATCGTACGAATAAAAGCTGACAGCCATGGGCGTAGCTGAAATATCAGTCTTAACAAAGGCAAGCATTAATTATTAAGAAAAATTATATGGTATTAACGTTGTTATTGCTTTATAATTCAGGTTCGTTTTCACACAGGAAATACTTATTGAGATTTGTGTAACGTAGAGTATAATAGTACGGCAAAATGGTATATATTTATAATTTCTCTAATCTCGTTATTTCTTCTCACTTGCAGTGCAGAGGGACGAGTAC
>NQII01004413.1:24999-47358 GCA_002778355.1 Clitarchus hookeri
GGGGAAAAAAAAACGTCATGGTAGGCAACACACTTTTAGTGGATAGATACCATCCACCTTCATTTGTTTCTTGTCGTATTAGCAATTAATGTGTAATATCACAAATTAAAACTTGTTGTGAAAGACAAGACTACGCAACAGAACTTCTGAGGTTTTTGTGAATTCACTCGTGTGCGTATTTACTCTTGCGAGATAAAACTTGTGAATAAATAATAAATGAATATACCTTGTGCAAAATAGAACGCAGGTTTCAATATATTCTTGACTTTCAAATTCGAGTCGCCTCGAGCAATCTCTTACTAAGAATCCGAAAGCTAAGAACAAGATTTAATGTGTATATAGGAGACTTCCTATTATGGCTTGACACTGACTTTTTAACTGCACTTTAAATAGTCTGCGTCGGGTTTCTGTACCTAAAAATGATTTTGAAATCGTTCGTTCCAACGATCTTACTCGCTAATTACACTCTGTACGAAATTATGCGTAAATTTATTACATTAGTGTATTATTTATATATATAAACCGTAAGTGGGGGTCACTTTGTGACTGGTATTGTGATACTAATGTTTTTCACTATTATTCAAATCTTCTTAAATTCAATATAGGTTATTTCAAATGTTCAGTAGTTTAATTGGCACGACTGAATATTTGAAACATCCAACTTAAATAGTTGGGTATTTAAACACTATTTTATGTCACCCCAACTTGTCACAAAGTAACACCCGTTTACAGTATTACAAAACACATAAATGATGTACGTCGAGCGTTATCGGTCGCATCTGTTTTCACGATACCCTATACTGATGCCTTTGTAATGTTACAACGCAAAAATTCAACCCGCCCGAACAGGGACTCGAACCCTGGACCCTTAGGTTAAAAGCCTAATGCTCTACCGACTGAGCTATCCGGGCTCACTTACACAGCACGTGTCTAATGTTTAATTTATATGGGAATAATTCCTTGAGAAAATGTTTAATTGCAAAGTCTCGGAAAGAAACGGCGTGCTACCTGTGGGAATACATATATGAAAAATAGTTGTGCTAAAATTATACAATACCGTTAATAAAACTCAAAAAAAAAAATTCTTACGCATTTTTGATAGGAAGTATCTACGAGTTTGTGTTATTGAACACGTTCCAACATCTGCAAACATGCNAAATTCTTACGCATTTTTGATAGGAAGTATCTACGAGTTTGTGTTATTGAACACGTTCCAACATCTGCAAACATGCAGATATTTTTTGGTACTGTAGTCGCATACAAGGAAAACATATCGCGGCACGTAACATGCACTTCTNTGCAAACATGCAGATATTTTTTGGTACTGTAGTCGCATACAAGGAAAACATATCGCGGCACGTAACATGCACTTCTAGTGAACTGTACCGTGCTTGTGTAGCAAAGAGTTAAAGCCTTGAGATACAGTCTTTTTTTTTTATTGTAGTGACCTTGTTCGTATATCATGCACACGACAATCATGAGTGTAAAAATAACAGAACAGCTATACACTTAGACGTAAGGCGCTCTAGCGGCATACTTACGAGAAAGGACGCGAGGTACGCCAGAACACACAGTGTGTTCCGAAACTCGCATGAAATGAGACAGACGCATGCAGTACAAACAGTCTAGCTCAATTTTTAAGGTAGATATGCACTTTTAAAAATAGAGTTTAGAAAAGGAATTTTTGCAAAATATCAGAAACGGCGTGGAGTTGAACTACGATTATCTGGATAATGTTTAGTATTATCGAGGCATTCAACGTATGGAAAACAGACGTTAAGACCTGTCCGTATTCATAAACTTAACAGCGTTGGCCTTCCTCGTATTTCATACCGTTCTTTTCCTTCAACATTTATGTAATTTTGATGTCGTTTTATTAATTAACACAAAACATATTTTGTAATACACTCAAAGTATTGAGCGGCGACGATAGTATGGAATTTAGGCAATAAATACTTCATACACGCAGAATTAAACAATCGTAAGCAACCGACTAATCTTAAAAGGGGACTTCATTCTGAAATGTACTCTGTAAAGTAACACAGTCNTGTGCACCTCATATATTAAGATTACGAACCATTTTAGCTGTTGTGAATTAACGTGCGTAAACTTTTCATCGTGTGTTGCGGCAAGCATCATTTTACTATATATATATATATTTTTTTATATATATATATTTATATATATATATATATATTTATATATATATATGGCGTCTGAGTAATGTCTGTTTACGAGTATCGCTTAAGAAACATTCCACATTTAATAACTAGTTTCCGTTTGTCTATTTCCTTTTATTAGAACGAAATTACTTTGCAATTAAAAATGGCTAAAATTGTCAATACTGAAGTCAATTTTCGGTACAGAAACTCTTACACAGAATATTTAAAGTACAATAGGAGTGCGCATAAAACGCGNATACTGAAGTCAATTTTCGGTACAGAAACTCTTACACAGAATATTTAAAGTACAATAGGAGTGCGCATAAAACGCGCAGCATTAATACAGCACCGTTAGAAAGATACAGGGTGAGCGTCGATAGTCTAGTAGAAGCGCGTTGCCAACGTAAAGAATAAGGCACGTTAATTTCCCTTTGTGCCAAGTGTGAGGCATGATGCGCTTGTCTGGGTCACCCTTAGCGCTTCTGTGCTTCTAAGTCTCGGGGAAAAAAAAACGTCATGGTAGGCAACACACTTTTAGTGCNATACTGAAGTCAATTTTCGGTACAGAAACTCTTACACAGAATATTTAAAGTACAATAGGAGTGCGCATAAAACGCACAGCATTAATACAGCACCGTTAGAAAGATACAGGGTGAGCGTCGATAGTCTAGTAGAAGCGCGTTGCCAACGTAAAGAATAAGGCACGTTAATTTCCCTTTGTGCCAAGTGTGAGGCATGATGCGCTTGTCTGGGTCACCCTTAGCGCTTCTGTGCTTCTAAGTCTCGGGGGAAAAAAAAACGTCATGGTAGGCAACACACTTTTAGTGGATAGATACCATCCACCTTCATTTGTTTCTTGTCGTATTAGCAATTAATGTGTAATATCACAAATTAAAACTTGTTGTGAAAGACAAGACTACGCAACAGAACTTCTGAGGTTTTTGTGAATTCACTCGTGTGCGTATTTACTCTTGCGAGATAAAACTTGTCAATAAATAATAAATGAATATACCTTGTGCAAAATAGAACGCAGGTTTCAATATATTCTTGACTTTCAAATTCGAGTCGCCTCGAGCAATCTCTTACTAAGAATCCGAAAGCTAAGAACAAGATTTAATGTGTATATAGGAGACTTCCTATTATGGCTTGACACTGACTTTTTAACTGCACTTTAAATAGTCTGCGTCGGGTTTCTGTACCTAAAAATGATTTTGAAATCGTTCGTTCCAACGATCTTACTCGCTAATTACACTCTGTACGAAATTATGCGTAAATTTATTACATTAGTGTATTATTTATATATATAAACCGTAAGTGGGGGTCACTTTGTGACTGGTATTGTGATACTAATGTTTTTCACTATTATTCAAATCTTCTTAAATTCAATATAGGTTATTTCAAATGTTCAGTAGTTTAATTGGCACGACTGAATATTTGAAACATCCAACTTAAATAGTTGGGTATTTAAACACTATTTTATGTCACCCCATCTTGTCACAAAGTGATACCCGTTTACAGTATTACAAAACACATGAATGATGTACGTCAAGCGTTGTCGGTCGCATCTGTTTTCACGATACCCTATACTGATGCCTTTGTAATGTTACAACGCAAAAATTCAACCCGCCCGAACAGGGACTCGAACCCTGGACCCTTAGGTTAAAAGCCTAATGCTCTACCGACTGAGATATCCGGGCTTGCATACACAGGAGGTGTCTAATGTTTAATTTAAATGGGAATAATGCCTTGAGGAAAAGTTTAATTGCAAAGTCTCGGAAAGAAACGGCGTGCTACCTGTGGGAATACATATATGAAAAATAGTCGTGCTAAAATTATACAATACCGTTAATAAAACTCAAAAAAATAAATTCTTACGCATTTTTGATAGGAAGTATCTACGAGTTTGTGTTATTGAACACGTTCCAACATCTGCAAACATGCAGATATTTTTTGGTACTGTAGTCGCATACAAGGAAAACATATCGCGGCACGTAACATGCACTTCCAGTGAACTGTACCGTGCTTGTGTAGCAAAGAGTTAAAGCCTTGAGATACAGTCTTTTTTTTTATTGTAGTGACCTTGTTCGTATATCATGCACACGACAATCATGAGTGTAAAAATAACAGAACAGCTATACACTTAGACGTAAGGCGCTCTAGCGGCATACTTACGAGAAAGGACGCGAGGTACATCAGAACACACAGAGTGTTCCGAAACTCGCATGAAATGAGACAGACGCATGCAGTACAAACAGTCTAGCTCAATTTCTAAGGTAGATATGCACTTTTAAAAATAGAGTTTAGAAAAGGAATTTTTGCAAAATATCAGAAACGGCGTGGAGTTGAACTACGATTATCTGGATAATGTTTAGTATTATCGAGGCATTCAACGTATGGAAAACAGACGTTAAGACCTGTCCGTATTCATAAACTTAACAGCGTTGGCCTTCCTCGTATTTCATACCGTTCTTTTCCTTCAACATTTATGTAATTTTAATGTCGTTTTATTAATTAACACAAAACAAATTTTGTAATACACTCAAAGTATTGAGCGGCGACGATAGTATGGAATTTAGGCAATAAATACTTCATACACGCAGAGTTAAACAATCGTAAGCAACCGACTAATCTTAAAAGGGGACTTCATTCTGAAATGTACTCTGTAAAGTAACACAGTCNTTAAACAATCGTAAGCAACCGACTAATCTTAAAAGGGGACTTCATTCTGAAATGTACTCTGTAAAGTAACACAGTCGTTCTTTGGGCATACGTACTGGCATGACTTGTAGCGATGATCTCGCTTAAACATGCACACACGTTCAAGTTCCAAACAACTGCACATTACAATAACTATTGTGATTGTCAGTAACTGCTCCCCCTATTCGTTTGTCGACCGCGACAAACGTCCAATGGTTGAGGAATCACGTGGTTTGGGTGTTTCTGCTCGTACAAACGACGCGCTCTCAGGCCACTGCAACCTGCCGCACGGTACAACAAATATGTGTCGGCCAATTCCTCCACCGTAAACCTCGACATGCTGTTCAAACTTCAGTTTAACACTCGTGCAAGAGCAGTACACACGCCTGTCTCGTTTCACTTACGCTCTCGGTAACAGTCGGCTCAATATCGGTTGCTTACGATGTGTCTACCCCCCCCCCCCTTGCAAGGAGTATTGCCTACGTGCCAGGCACTGTATTGTCGCCAGCGAAAACTTCACGTGGAAGTGTCAAACGGAAACGGTGGGCCTTTGAGCCTAGGGGTAAACTATGTATGATGGTAGTAGCCAAGCACATGGTTGTCATCCCAGTAGAGAAGTGTGTTGTTGGCGTGTGTTGTGGCAGCCTGGCCACGTCGGAGAAGCTGTGCTACTGTGGGGGAGGAGAANATGGTTGTCATCCCAGTAGAGAAGTGTGTTGTTGGCGTGTGTTGTGGCAGCCTGGCCACGTCGGAGAAGCTGTGCTACTGTGGGGGAGGAGAAGGCAGTGCCAGACCCCGAGGAAACCTTCACAGAGTTCTCGGCGAAGCCCGTTAAATATAACATACTGCTAAGTAAGATGGTATCGAAATTCTATAAAACTTGAAAGTAAACAAATTGCATGTAATAAGAGTGTGGCGCCATTATTATTTTTATGAAGGTTTTCGAAGATCTCGATATCACTAAAACGTTGTTCAGGGAATCGTAGTCCCAATTCCGAGCCGTTTATGATATTTTGCGAAAATTATTTATTTTAAGTTTGTTTTTCAAGGGAGTATATCAATCTTAGGAATTGGGCTAGCAGCTAAAGTTGTACTACATATGTCTAATTCATTTTCCACAAGGAAAATTACGGGTGAATTTCCGAACAGCCTGTATGTAGCGAATGTTAAAGGTTTTTTTTTTTCGGTACATTCGTGCGGCGTTCCTACGTGTTNTTTCCGAACAGCCTGTATGTAGCGAATGTTAAAGGTTTTTTTTTTTCGGTACATTCGTGCGGCGTTCCTACGTGTTTCTGGAAGGAGCCAAATAAGCAGGGAAGTTCCCAGTTGTGTATACTAGCTACGCAATATATTCGCATACTGATATTTTCATGCACGGCCCCGTCGTGCACAAGGACAGCGTTGTTATGGACGCTTCCTCCGGTGTCCGCGCGAGTGTTTACTGAATAACCGTGACAGCGAGCCGGAACGGAACCTTTAAATATCAATAATAAAAGGCAGAGAACAACAGAAAAAAATGTGGGTCCAGCAGATATCAGGAAGTTCCAGACTAAATTCAGCAAACTCCAAGCGAACGCCGCCTCCAGTGCACAGCGGGAGCCAATCAGAAATCATCACGGCACGCAGACGCGAAGTGGGTACTGAACGGCGAGGGAGGAGATCGTTGCAGTCGGCGATTGGTCGGCCGCCCGATGAGGGGCCGATAGCGATCTGGGCAGAGGGGTCTGGAGTGCGAGATCAGAGTGAGTTCCTCACTAAATAATGCTCACTCTTCTTAATAACCTTTCCTTTCTTCCGTTGGCCTTATGGATTCAACTCCTGTTACGTATTACTTCTGTTGCAATTGTTACTTAACCTTTTTATAAGAACGTCTTCACTGGTTGTAACCTTCTTTACTACTGCCACGCGCCCTCTCCCTTGTTTTTATTCCAGTAGTTATAGCAATATGTGCTATCATTTCCATACTATGTATTGGTAACAAAAAAATTCCACTTCATAGTAGGAAATTTACTAGAAATTTTTTTTGACAGTGGCAGGTGTGACAGGTGACGGACGCATCAGAGAATAACCGCGGCTTAGCGAGCGTGGTTTTTAAAATAATGAACGAGGAAGTCAAGTCCCGGAGAGATATTAATAAATGCAAGACGGCGCGGCGGCGAGTAGTAGCGATGCCGACGTGAAGGCGGGTGGAGTACGCCGGCGCCAGCGCTCGCGTGCCCACACGGCGCAGGCCAGCTCGGCCGCAAGCCTTTGATGTTCCTCCGTCGTGTAGTGGGAAGTGAGGGGAGGGAGCGACCAGAGGCGCCCCCCTCCCTCTCACACTCTGAGGCATCTCTATAGCGGCGCTGCGGCACGCCGGTCCCTCCCACGCCTCAGCGGAGATAACGCGCCTGTTTGACGAGCGGCCCGAATACGTCGCGTTCTGCGCACTACGTCACTCCGCGCCCAAGCCAGTCAGTGAACACTTGACAGGCGTTACACGACGTTCTTTTTTCACAGTCGAATAGCGAACATAGTTCAAAGTTATCGAAATAACGAATTGCTTTTCATGTCGTTTGCCTTGTTAAAATACGAAAACAACAATGTATTTTATAGTGACCGAAAATTAAGATTACGCAAATATACGGTGGCATTACTCACAAACCACGTATTTCATATAAATTAATTTGCAACAAATACTTTTTTTTTTTTTTTTTTTGTACTTATTATTACTATTGTTTTCTTAGATCAACTAACTGCGAGACATTTTTTGCGAGAAAAAAATTGTACTTTCGTGGTTTATTCTGTTCTCTCAGAAAACATGCATGTTTATACGCCCTGGAAAAAAACAAGTTCTTCTGAAATATCTTTGTTGTGTTTTTATTGTATATGTATTTTCAAAAACTTAACGAGTCATATATTCAGCGAGCACTCTGTTCATTACGTGAATCTAACTAATGGTAAAATATAATCTCGTCGGAGATTTCTGTTGCGTCGAACGTAAATAAATGAGGAATTTTCTGATATTTGTCTTTTCAACCCACAACTACTATGAATGAATGTATCACTAAACCAACAAATTTTGGCACTTCTGTTGGCAAGTTATCAACCCGGCTGGAAACACAAGTTACTTTATAAGCAACGAAAGTTAATTCTTCCCGGGCAGGTTATCCATCTGTAACTTCATTCACAGAGTACTCAATGACTAATTCGTGCATTATTGTAAAAGCGAGTTGTACAGTAAGCATATTTTCATCGCCAAATGCCTTGTTTTTAAATTGAGCAAGATAACGTTACATTAAACTGCTACGTTTATATCCAGCATTTTATTTATTTAACCAGCTTGAATATAATCTACTTGAATTATATGTAATTGAGAGGAACTGCGAAAGCGTTTCAGAGNATCGCCAAATGCCTTGTTTTTAAATTGAGCAAGATAACGTTACATTAAACTGCTACGTGTATAGCCAGCAATTTATTTATTTAACCAGCTTGAATATAATCTACTTGAATTATATGTAATTGAGAGGAACTGCGAAAGCGTTTCAGAGCACTTACTTACGTCAAGAGTGTATGTAATCTCAAACCCTGTTCACGTTGTTTATGATAGTGCTATTGGCAGAGAAGCAGCCCAATATTGGCTTATGCACAAGAGCTGGTGAACACGTCCCACTTATTCACCTACTATACCGAGTTACTTTAAAGAGCAAAGACACTCTTTCAACTGATATTCTGATTTAGGTTATTTTAAGCTGTAAGTTGTTAACCGTATACCCTTGGTTAGTTTAAGACGTCCTGTTAGGTTGGAATGCTGTGTTGAAAATTGTCGGTGGAAACACGCATGCACTGAGAGAACAACCAACAAAATATTGGTTTGCGTAGGGCCAAAAATATATTTAACTGGCCAAACCAAATATTTTGTCGAGAAAACAAAAACTTGAAAAGCAACATAATTAATTTTATTCATATAACAAAATGCACGCTTGAATAAACAAAACCTCTGTGTTGGGCCGAAAGAAAGTAGACTGTCGACAAAATATTTTGTTGAAGCAACTGTAGTTTGGCCACTTATTTGATTGCCTTTATTCGGAAATACACTTCGAGAGTTTGTTTGCAATTTTTGTGACAATAAGGATGGCAACAGTGTTCGTTTGTAAATTTACTGATACTTGATAATGGTATCAACGTCCTAATGAAACGAGTTTGACAGGAAACAAAAGTAAAGCTGTAAAACTTCGAATATTTATTTGCACACGTTATCCAGTATTTGAAATGCATGATAAAGACAACATTCAGTCTTCGTTAGATTGCTAAGACCTAGCGAATGAGCGCAGGTGTTCCATGTTCGAACCCCGGTTGGCTCCCGTCTTTCTTTAACATTAACTTTTTAATCTAAATAGAGCCAAACAAATCTTCAGTCGCACCAACCAAATCTGAGTTCGGGGGCAGCCAAATAAGAACGACGAGATAATTTGGTTGCGATAAACGAATTTTGTTTTGACTCGAACGAAATTCCTTTTCTCAGTTTGCGCAGTAATGACTGACGGCCGCCCACAAATGCACGCGCAGTAATCATGGCCAGGGGTGTCCACGTCATTGCGTAATCCCGTAGAGTTTCCTGAAATTTCCTGAATGTCTAAAAACTTCCTCATTTAGAAAAGCCAGCAAAATGGCGCTAAGGCGCAGTGCACGCTGAGTAAACTAGTTTCGTGCATACGTGCATATCGAGGAAGGTCACTTCAGTCAGTTTCGCGATCTCGTCCGACGTTGACCGACGTGATTGTATTTTAGTGGTAGCTACAAAATAAACGAAAAGGAAAAAAAGGGAATATTGGTTTCGTTCCTTAACTCAGTATCTTCAGTACAGCACTTATGTAGTAGGTCAAGAACTAAGCTATGATGAGAAGTTACAGAGTTCTACAGAACGCCCAAGCCTCTATTTGAATGTTTGGTAGAATTGGTTCGCCCTCGCACAACAAAGGATACCAACTTCAGGTTGGCTTTGAGACAAGAGGGAAAACTCATCATCACACCGAGGCAAGTTACCAGTTTATTAAATATCGAGAATATAAAAAAAAACAGGTTAAAACGTAATGAAATGATGTAAACATAGTTATAAAATAATATAAATCTTTAATCGTATGTAAGTATAGAAAACTTGGACTGATTTCATTGTGAAAACATTATGTTGATTTCCTTTGAAGGTAAGGTTGGAGCTCGTCATAGATTCGCTCATGTGAAACCGTCAAAGCATGGGAAGCACACTGGCCTGGATTATGAGGAGGTTTGTTGGCGAATAGTGAAGACGATGAATCGAATCCCCCATTGGTTTCCGGAAGGCATGGGTGTTAATTATCGGCCTGGATCGCGAGGGATCGATCGCCGAACGTTGAAGACGTTGGCTCGAATCCCCAATTGGTTTTGGGAATGCATAGGTGTTGATTGTCGAGGTTTTTGGTTGAAAATTCATGCGATGGAGTTTACCACATCAACGCGAAAAGTTGTGAGTTGTCATAGCCTTCAAATGTGGTAGTAGGCTTAAAAAACTGTGGTTTGGGATAACTTTCACTTGAACTGCTTGACTTTGATTTTAATGTGATCCATCACTACCTGGTCATCTTCAGGTGTTGCGAATTTATTCTTATTTTCAGGAGGATGTTCCGTTACGCTTTGTGAAGATCGTTCCGTGCTCTGGTTAGACCCGACTCCTGAAGACGTTGGTAGGTCCGGGTCTGCAGCATTTTTGTGAGAGACCCATCACTAGTAACAAGTGGTGCTGCAGTGTCGCAGGCAGGATACAGCCTCTGTGTACGCCAACTCCAGACAGGATACAGCCTCTGTGTACGCCAACTCCAGACAGGAACACACGGAGGAACACAGCACAATGCTGGTAACGATGCCGAGTTCGTTTCATTGCCTTCGGTCGGTTGACTGCCAACACGAAATTGCAATTAAAAAATTTAAAAGTACTGGAGATCGCAGAATTGTAATTATAAGGGGCTATTTCTCAGTTCAACTCCTAGTTTGTGCTGATGCAGACCATTGTTTCATTACTGTTACTATTGTGGATATTGCAAGAAACACTGTTCGGGGGGCAAGAAACACTGTTGGAAGGAGGGAGGGGGGGTATTTCGTTCTTCTCATTTAGGTCGCTGGATACAAATTGAGGGAGGGGGGGTCTTGATTTGCCACCTCCAGAATATTTACCACTGGATGATAACGATGCCAATTTCCCATACGTTTTTACGTTTATGAGACATCCCGCCCTTAAAATATGTCTAAAACTAGCTCTTGGATATGGATCCAAGAGCTAGTTTTAATGAAAACATGAAAATCTTTAATTCTAGGCTGTCTTTGGCTCGCGAAATAGTAAATTGCACATTCGAAATGCTTGTATCAAAGTTCGTGTCTTTGAAACGTCTATATCTTGTTCAGAGGGTATTTTAATATCCTTAATTAGACGTGTGTTAAACAATTACATTCGGAAAGCCGAAAGGTTAGAGTATACTCCAAGAAACGCTTTTACTAATAAAGATACTCATGGTCTAAATACGAACCAATAAAACTAAAATATAAATTTGACTTCAGTTGCAGGTGTCAGAAAATACCTTGCTGAATATTTTATAAACCTTAGTGTTGCTATCCCTTCCCAATGACAGGGAGTAGGGGAAATTACCTTGCATGTGGGTCACAGATCTGCTGGTTTTTTTTTTCAGCCGCAGCGATGTCGAAGATGTGATGTTTTACCGGATTCCCGATATTCACGGCACACTCGTGAAATGGTCGTACGCGAACATCCAAATGTTATCGCTACCTCGGAGATGCTATGTCCCATCTCTCGTGCGCCGACTACAACACCACGTTCAAACTCACTTAAATCTTGATAACCTGCCATTGTAGCAGCAGTAACCGATCTAGCTGCCAACCGCATCGCGTTACTCTGATTGGTTCCATACCTCTGTTATTTGCATACGCACGCCTATACCAGTTTTTTTTTTGGCTCTCCAGTGTACTTTCACATAATGTTTTCAGTTATCGTGTTAGTTGTTAAAGTTCGTAATTTTCTTTCAGTCTATATTTCTGACAATAAATAATGGAGATATAATGGACTTGATTGAGAATAACGTTATAAATTCGGCAGACATATCGGCGAGGAAACAAACCTACAGACATTCCTCCTCATTGGGGCTCGATATACCAATTAAAACTAAACAGGTTTTCAGATAAGCGAAATTAGAATACATCGGTAAGAAAGATTTTAAATCGGAACAGGCTTTCCACCATGTAACACATAAATAAAGGGTGTGCAAATCATTTTCTCTAGGCTTGCAGCTTATTTTTTTTTTCAGATATTACAAAATTACATTGCAATTTCTGGCGTGTTAAAGCACGTTTTAAATAATTTTTATAGTGAAATTTTTATTATTTTAACTGATGGCGTTTTATTAAAGCTCAGTTAATTATAAATAATGGCAAAACATGACTTCCAGAAATAGCGTCATATACCTGGAATACGTCAATTTTATAAAAGTAACATATTAACTCGCCGTAGATACAATGAAGGGATATAATTTACCGAACACGGCAATGGCCCCTTAATTTATTTCAAAGATTCAGTTAATTGCTTTTGACATATAATAGACCTACGTCGAATACGACGTAGTGAAATGGTGGTTCGTATGTAGTCATTGGTCGCGACACATAAAGATTATGAAAATGTGTATTATTTGGGCTTTATTGAAATTCATTAACTTGTACAGTAAACTCTTTCAACCTTTTTAGAAAACGTTTGCTAATAAAAATTCACGAATGTTGCCATAGTTAGGTTTTTTCTGATTATGTATATTACAACCATAAAATGTGTCTTCACAAATACTTTTTTTGAGCGTAATTTTGTAAGATAGAGCCATATGAAAAAAAAATGAAGTTGTAATGTCACATCTTGGGAAACAATAAACCGTTTCTCACAAAATTCCAGGTGCCAAGTTATACTTAAAAATGTATATGACTTAAGGTGGAGGTGACATATTTCCATCATAACTGCCGTACATCTATTTTAGGTTAGTATTCCATAAGTCCAACACCATATGCGCTGATAAAATAAACATTGTTATCTGTTGTTCATTAAGGGAGAACCATGTTATAACATGTATATTTATGCCATATTTCGGCGACCAATCAGCCGATCCCCACCAAATTGTGCAGATAGGAGTGCAACAGTAGGTCATGCAAACTTGCATGTTTTAAGTTAATTAGGTATATTTTAGATTGGTGGCAATATGTATAATTTAGATCAGATTGTTATATCGATTAAACCATTGAACAAAATTCAACCAAACTTTGTTGCTGACAGTGTCCATTGGAAGCATCATATATACATGCCAGAGTCTCTTCGACCGCGTTTTTTTAAGTAGTGCCAGGTACGAAAATTGAACTATCATGCCCGATTTCTGGAACCAACCAACTCATTCCCATCATATTTCGGATACGAGTAAAGCTACAGTAGGTAATGTTTAACTTGCATTGTTTTAAGTGACACTCATGCTTGTTTTCAAAATGTCGACCCTTTAAATATTTCAGGTTGGTAAACCCTGTCTGCCAAAGCATTAGACTGATTGAAACCGAAGTTGATGACCCCCGTGCTATCTCCGTAATGCTGTCGGTTGCATGTCAGCTTGCAGCACAAGGAGTTCTGGGTTCGAGTCACGGGTATGGCTCGTGTGTACGTTTAACTGCCCCGCCAATGTTGCATACGTTCCTGGTTCCATCTCTAAGGTCAGCGATGTGGGAAAGACGTCAATGCCTACCTACCATATAACTTCATGAGAATCTCTTGCATCTGTGCAGATGAGAGTACGCTCACTAGCTACGTCAGTGACCTGTTTGTTCATCAGTCACCAATGACGTCTTGAGGAGGGACAGCGGCTCTGCGAGAAGGGGGGGGGGATGAGGTGAACCAGCGTGCGTAGTGACCTGGCTGCGCCTAATAGTATAGCATCAATTACGTATTGAATTGTTTAATAAGCTTCTCTTCATTAAACATTGAGTCATCGCTTGAAGTTCCATAGCTAAACACAGCATTACAGGCAACTCCCAAGCGAGTTAACTGTGTTTTGCGCGTAGAGACGATGGCATTGACGAACGCGCCTTTATCGTTCCCTTGTTTCTGGGCCTCAAGAGCGGGAAATGCTTCGAGCAAACTTTCGCCCCAAAGTGTCTTATAACTACAGCATTTATAGGTACACTGCATATACATGAGTAAAGGACGTAAACAAAACGAAAAATTCGCAAACAGCCAAAATTTATATCAACAAAAAATGAAGGGAAAAAAAAGTAGTAAAACGTTGTCTTAAGTGTCTGCGAAAGGTAAACATAGGGCCAAGTTGGTGGTCGGAGTAACGTAATATATAACTCATATTACCGGAGCTACAGATAAAATAACCAATCTGCACAGAAGAGCACAGAAATCATTACAGCATAGAAGAGAAGCGTCCACGACATTTCGATCTTACAAAAAAAAAAAAACAAGAAAACCCTTCCTCGCATTAGGCATTGAGGTTTCTTTGGTGCCCGCGATGGTGCCATGAATAAACTTTGGACAGTTTTAAAGTATCACTATATGGTGAATCGCCCTTATGGTGGAGTAAAGTGAATTGTCAGAGTATCCTTGTATATTGCCTCTGTTCCATTTCCATCTCGCCGACCTCCCGTGGCGTTCTGGGTTCTAATCCTAGGTAAGGCATGGGTGTTAGTTTAAGTTAGGCCATAAGTTGTTTTGTAAGCCGTCTCATGATAAGCCTTCAGGCATAACACCGGGGGACGTTAATGAGCCCTTTCCAATCAATAAATCAAATCGATAATTTCCATCTCATTTCACTCCATTGGCGTTGAAAACTTCTAAACCTCTCAGCTTATTTTTTCCGTCAAGCTAGGCAGTGGGCGGTGTCGTGCCGAACTGCGAATGTAATCCGAATCACGACTCTGGAATCCGAAAAGGTGATAGACGCTGCGCTCCTAGATTGTGGGGTGGAGCGAACGCGGAGTGAATGACATTCTCAAAGCCGCGTTCCCAGAACGGCGGGTTGCCATGGAGACAGCTGGCGGTCTCGGTTCCGTAGTAAACACTTCCATCAGTACTTCTGGGAGAATCGCAGATCTCCGGTTCCAGGGAACACTTCGACGGCGAAGGCAGCTTCTCGGGAATCAGTGGGCGTCAAGTGTCGGCCATTTCCATTGCAGAGCAGGCAGAGAGATGCCGAGTGGCTTTGCCTTCAAGGTGAGCGCAGATTGCTCGCGTGCTGATCTTGAACGTGTCGTGTTCTTGCACGGCTCTGCACACGGCAACCTGGTCCGTCCAGCTTGCTTCAGAGAAAACGTTCACCAACGATACCCGCGCCCCCTTCACACGTTCACACGCACGTTCACACGCACTTACATACGCACGCACAACAAAGTGAAAATGAGAAAAGTTCCTTGCGCCTTCAAATGTATCATGACCCACAACGCGGCAGGATGCATACGCCAGACAGAACTCGTTTCAGCCCCAAAGCTCCTTTCTACACGACGCGAAACAAATTTCGAATGAGACCTGGAATAGAAACTCCCGAGCGAAAATGTCAAGCGAATTTCGCACGTATCGTTCTTCGCACACGTTTCGCGCAGAAAATACGTAGCGAAATTTAACCTTGCGAGAGAGGAGTTTATGGCCCCCTGCGTATCAATTAACAACAGCCACGACAGCTCCTGAAAATTTAGATTTGTGTGAAATTGTGGATATTGATTAATGAGAATGATCTTCTTTCGTCTCGTACAATACAAACAGAACTCAGCTCAATATCTTAAAAAATACGAAGCATTCTTAACTGCAATACATTACGTTGTATCCTCTTTGCACGGCTCTAACGCGCAATTTACTCCTACCTATCTGGTTGGTACACAGTTGGTCACATAACCAGTTGAGAAAGACATATCTGCCTCGGGCGAGAAATACTCGTACGAAATTTAGAGCAAGATCTGCATTTTGCACGAGTTTTGCACGCATATCGTGCCGTGTATAAACTAATTTATAATCATTTACGATGTGTTGAGTGTTTTACAATAAAAATGTAAAATGAAACTTTGAGTTGGACTGAAAAGTGGTAAAGGGAAAAGAGAGAAGTTGTTTCATGTTAAGTTACCAAACAGACTGGGAGAATCGAGTCCAAAAGACTGTCGTGATTTTAAATTGTAATCGAAGTTGAAATTGAGATTATAGTCGACGTGATCACGTCATCTGTTCAAAAAGCTAATGGTGACACGAACCCACCGCGCACATGCGGGCGTCGTGAACAAATGACACTTTCCAACGAGACGAAATACCAAGTCCGTTCGTTAACTATGTTCGCCGACGCCCGTGCAGGGTCGAAATCCGATGAATTCGGTTCGTGGAACGGTTCAAGGACCAAGTTCGAAGAACAAGGTATCCGTGTGTGTAACCCGCTGTAGTCCTATGAACTGATTGGCTGATGACCGCACGTGACGTACCGAGCGAGGTGTGCAGTGATATCGACTATTCACGGTAAAGTGAGCACTTTTGAAAGCACTCTCATTGGGAATAATAGTCAATAAAAATATCTTATTTTAGCCGTTGACGTTAACTTCTGAGTGCGTTGGCATATATACCCTGTGTTTATTACTTACATGTCAATATTTATTTCAAAAATTGGTTAAAGGATAAAAAAAATGGCTGAAAGGAAAAATTAAATAAGGCCGTAAAAATGCTCACTTTACTGTGGTCAGCCTATAGCACACTGAACTCGCATTCGCGAGGACCCCTAGGTTCGATTCCCGGTCCGGCCATCTTGATTTGGTTTCCAATTGTTTTCCGAAATCACTGGAATGGTGCCTTGCTGCAGGCCGTGGTCGATTCCTTCTCCCGTTCTGGTCTGCACGAACAGCTTGTCCCGTCTCTAATGAAGTCGATATCGACGAGACGTTAACCCACTTACCTACCTCGTGCCTAGTTGCTGCGGCATCAACCTGCTATCGCGTACACTTTACACGCAAGTCATTCCGTACCGTTCGTTGTCTATGGATACTTGCAACGATGTGCTGCGTTTCCGGAGTTACAACGGCTTCGCGTGTCACGTAACGCGTTACAAGTAACACGTTCTCGTAAGCAGGTGATGCTTTGTTCAACAGCATTGCGACATCGTCTGGCATTATCCTTTGAAATGCGTTGCCTTCAATAAACAAGTCACACTCCCCGCTGTAGGCGTTTTTTTTTTTCAAGGGACCGAAGAATGCCAAGTCCAAAGGTTGGTGACAATGCGAAGCGTGAGGAGGGATATCGTTAGCATTATGACACCATGAACCCGACAAAAATTAAACGCATGCAGATGTCTTGCGAGAGTTATGGCTATCAGCAATCAACAGCACTTGATATTCTTTATCGGGCTTCGTATGTGCTGCAAAATGTTCTAGCCATTTCAGGAAAAGATATTCGTTGATCCATCCATTTTTAGAGCAGTCGCAAATTGCCCCTTCAGGACCCTCCCCCCCCCCTCCTCCTTTTCTTCAAAGTTGGGCTAACTCTTGGAAAAGTAAACACGGGAGGTATATACGACCCACTTGCACTCATGGCCACGCAGACAGTTGTGTTTTTACCTCTCTCCAGGCTCGTTAGTGATCCAACTTGTTTTTTTTAACTCTCTGGCAGCCAAAATTTTACTTGGAGTCTAGACAACAGATATTCCCGTCTCATCCATGCTTGAAATTTGTGTTTCACCATTACCGTTTCAAGGTTTGAGGAAAATTCTTTTACAGCTGCTTCATTGAACCCAACCACTCTATTAAAACTTGTTGCTTTCCGCTCGCTGAAGAAACCCTCTAAGCCATTCTTTCTCAGCTGTTCGAGAAATTGCATTGAAATCATTCCGAATATAATTTTTATCAGCGAATTCTAAGGTAATTCGGCGCAAATCAAGAGTTATTCCATGACACATTCTATCCATCGTGATTATATGATTGGTTAGTTCATTTCCCTGGTCTATTGAGAAAGTAGAGTTCCTTCCTAAACTAGCTTCACGTGACTACCCAGATGTGTGCCGATCTTTCAGGGTGGATATGGGGATTCCAAAAGATGTTGCAACCTCCCTTAGCCTCCTACCACTGGCCATGGCACTCAAAGTTTCCTTCATACTCACGGCGGTCCATTTCGCTCTAATTGTGGTCCTCACTCTCTTCCTAGGCATCTGTTAAACAAAATAGTTAAGATAAAATACGTATATTAACTGGTAGCCTAATAGCAGCATAAAAAAAAATCGACAATTTTTTCCAAATTAGAGTTAGCCTAATTTTATTCCTTTCTATGATATGTAAGAATATTTTATTCTAAAGTAATACCTGTGATTGTTTAGGCCTATTATTCATTAAGAGAAAAAAAATGTATTTTTTAAATATTTAGTTTAGTATTTATAACTAATTAGACTTAAAAATAGTTCCTGGTAATAATAATTGGCCTACACTGTTTCACTTTCTAGGAGCATAAGTACAAAGACCTCTCGGCCTACCACTTATGTAAAAAAAATTTAAGTCACGGCCCATCGTAGAACTACTTGTTTGCCAAATTTGGCTGGAATGGGTCCATTATTTCCAGAGATATGATATGAAAATTTAATTTGTAATGTTGCGCTATCTTACAAAATGACGGACAAGATATACTCTTTGCAGGCATATTCGACGGTTGTAATATGTACTGCCGGCATACGAAGTAAAGTTAAAATTGATTACATGGTTTCGTAGATACAGCCCCTGTAAATTAAGATGCAAGAAACCTACCTCTCTTCGCTCTCTTTCCCTAATTGCCGAAGTACACACGTGGGAAACTCGCCATCTTATCTCTTCTACGAGCGCGTGCAAAATAACACACACCAGAAATATATATAAAAAAGACGTTAATAGTCAAAAACTGAAATCAAAACGCATAAACAATATATTAAATTTTTAAAAAAAGTGTAATAATCAAATAATAAAAACAAATATATGTCCTTCAGAAAAACATATTGTCTTTAATTAGTGGTTCTGGATATCGATTTTTATTTTCAACGTAGGAACTTCGAAATTAATCCTGTTTAAGAATTTAATAGTTTATTGCATTTCAGATTCGCTCTACTCGCGTTACGTATAAGCTGTTCACGGCAAAGTGAGAACCTTTGAGGCCCTAGTTACTTTTTTCCTATAGCCCATTTTTTTTTTATCTTTCCGCCCCTTTCTAATACAAATAATGCCACGTGAGTAATAAAAACAGTGTATATATTTCATCGGACTCGAAAGATAACGTCTGAGGCTGCAATTAAATATGTCTATTGACTATTATTCAAAATCAGAGGGCTTCAAAAACTCCTCGCTTTACTGTGAATAGCCCATAAAAAACAATATTCCTTACAGGAGAGTTTGGTTTAGGAAAATTTCCGCCGCAAGGTGCGCTGGTGGTCCAAAGAAGTAGGTTTCAAGCTTACGGTAAATGTAGAAATTATATTTATTTGTGTGTAAAAGTTAGCGCCCGATTCGAATTGTGATATGCCTACACTTTCCCCAGCCAATGTGTTAAGTGTTAACTTTATTTCGTAACTCCAATGGTGTTTACAAGGGCAAGCAGTACACTGTTAGAAATTTATGTAAATTTGCGGAAACTTTTACGGAGATGCAGAGTTAATACACGGCAAGGCACTTCGTAATGACAAATAACGGAAATGAGCTCCGTATATATAAAACACGGTAGCTCTCTGTATTCTTACGGCTTTGAATTCGAGACACGAGCAATGCAGATGATACTTGAAGTGTATAAAATCCCATCTTCACAAAACTACTTCGTGTAAAATAGTAGCAGGTGAGTGGCGAACCACTCATGGCGTGCCAATTGGTTGATTGTTGTTCAAATTCCTTTACAAGATAAAACCTTCTGTATACACAGTGAAACACGCACACAACATAAATAAAACTATTTTTTTTCCTAACTTCGTTTTATAAACCGCAAATAAAACAAAATATCAAGCGCTCTAACACGACTTGAAACAGACAGAGGAGCGTTCGTAACTTCCATGTGAGGTCCGTAATTACGAAATACTTTGTGCAAAGATGCGGTGGGTGAGTGGTTCGATTTAATGAGTGTAAAGTTTTTGATTCCTGCTCAAATCCCACTACAGGACAAAATATTTAAACGTTTTTAATTTCTCTGTTATACGCAGCGAAATACATTACGTAAATAAAACTTTTTCTTACTCCTGTTCGTAAACCTGAAATAAAAAAACAAACTCGCAAACACTCTACCACGACTAGAAACTAACAGACGTACATGCGTCATTCTACGTTTATTCCATATTTACAAGACTTGCTCATGAAAAAACCTTGTTGGAAGGTGAGTGAATAATGTTTTGGTCAACATTTTTTAAACTTTTTATTGTCATTTTTACACACTGTGAAACACCCACATAACGAAAGTAAAACTTTTTTTTTTTGTTATCCCATTTTATTAGGAGCAAATTTAAAAAAAAACTTGGAAGTTGATGGACACGTTCCGTGAATTTTCGGAGATTTATGTGAAATTTACGCAGAGAACGTTATTGAAAAATAACGAAGTGTCCGTAATTAAACGCAGATGTTTGGATAATTTGTGACCGGTACTTTCCGTAATTTTACGGACAGTTTTTCTAACAGTGTACAAATATAAATGTGTTTGTAATTGAGCGTGCATAAGCACGCTTATTTAAATCTAATAACGTTACGAATTTAAGTGCGAAATAAATAAAGCTGCCAACAAAGAGAACTTTGTTTTCTCCTTTCTCTAAGAAAAAATGCTTCACAGGAAAACCCTAAAAATTATTTTTTTTAATGTTCCCTATTTTTTATTTAGTTGTTATATTTAAATAAAGTATTTGTATAAGCCAACGTATTGATAAATCCAGTTTAATGAGAGGTAGGCCATTGCATATATTAAATATCATGCGATCGTATTTCGTTATATTTCTACTCTAGTACGGAGAACGACGTTTTACACTTTACGCGGGTTCTCAGAATACAGATTTGAATATTTTACACATTTATTTTTATTTCACGAAAATTACAGCATAATATTTACTCACATACGAAACGGAAAATTACAGCATCATATTTACTCTCATACGAAACGGAAAATTCTGATACGCATTCGCCACAAGTGCGCCATAGCGACGAAAATGTTTAGTTGCCAAACTAAAAGCATTGAACGTACCAGTTAGAGTAGAACAAACCTTATTGCAACTAAATGCATTACTGAACAGCAGAAGTTGGCAAGATATGACAACACCGCCAGAATTCCTCGCAGAAATGCACAAAAGTTCGTTGTTTGTCCCTTTGTGCATTAAGTATTAGAGCTCAACAATGAATTAGAATTTATATATATATATATATATATATATATATATTGTAATTAGCGTAATTAACAATATATTTAATATATGTGGTTACATATTTGCGACACCGATGCAGTACAAGAACAAGTTCATCATTAACGCATAGTGATAATCGAGGTTAGGTGATTACAGTCAAATGTTGATAATTACCTCACGTTACGCTGCCATAAACGTAAAACACGCATATCGATACATCGCGGATTAATACTTATACATTCGTGAAGTCAGAAATTTAAATAGTTTATCAATACGGGACATTTGTTTTTATGAAAAGTAGCATCGCAATAGTAGTCAGTGACCTCGTATCCCGCAATTTTTTTTTTTTTTTTTTTTTTAATCTGTTTGGTTGTTAAAGAGTTATTAAGAATGGCTGGGTGTATATCCCAGACGAACGGCACGATTGCACAAACCTATCTTTCCAAGGAAAGTAATCTAAAAATGAGCGATCCTAGATAACTATATTTGTCAACTTTGTAAGCAACTGTTTTGTCACGTTGGTGCGTTTATTTTTCGTAAAATATCTCACGCCGCAGTAATTTATAACAATTTACAAACAGCTCAGCTGAAACACATCACTCTGGCGAAACATTTGCTCGCGAAGTTAGCGAAAAACAATTGTGTGTGATCGCCCTTTCTCAACGTTATTTTCGTATTGATTCCCACGAACTTGTAAACTACGTCGAATCTCCACAGTGCTAGTTCGTGTTGTACGCACGGTGTGAGGCTACTGCAGCAGTGACTCACACAGCCTCCTGGAGCCTCCACGGGTATGGTAATGGCCGCCGTCAGGTGGTCGCGACGTCGTGGAGATGCCGCGGTCCTCTGTGAAGAGCGGAACTCTTCCTCAGATGTAATTTAGCGCCCTGACAGCGCGGGCGCCGGCAGGGAGGGAGGAAGAAAGCGACGAAGCCCATGGATAGGAAAAGGGGAGAGACGGAAGGAAGGAGAGAACGGGATGGTCTCGAGCGCTCGGACGCGAGATAAAGGCGAGGCGGCGGCTTCCTTTGATCCTCGCCTAATTGGGTTCGCCCGGTGATTTGGTTGCGTCACACGCCCCTGTGTCGCGATAGACATTGGCCCTAGAGGAAGGA
>NQII01004413.1:47463-70274 GCA_002778355.1 Clitarchus hookeri
CGGAGGGGTAGAGACGAGAGAGGGGAAGCGCGACCACCCCTCCTTTCCCCCTCACGGACCGATCCGCTCTTCGCAAAGGGAATTAGTCGTGTTTGTTCGGACTTTTCCGCCGCCGGAGACGACGTAAATAACGCGATAATTTCCCCGGAACGGTCTCGTGTACCCACGCGGAAGGACGACCCGGCGACAAAACACTCACGATTACTCGTCTCCCACTTAAATGGGCCACGTGTTGTTGCCTCGCAGGGGGGAATTTTTTTCCCCCCTCCTCTCGACCTCTTTTTTTTTTATCTTATTGTGTCCCCGTTTCACCGGCTTGTCATAACGCCGTCGCAAGAACGCCACCGACAAAGGAGTCGTTTGCCGTCGTTTTCACACCGGTCAGGTTCGCGTGGAATCCCCAACCCACGCGCTCTGAGCGACACGGTGGAATGTGATCTTAACAGACAGCTAGGCCCAAGGAGTTTTAGCCTGGCCTACAACGTCAGGACGCATTGTGTGCTGTGAAGACCGAGGCATTACGTGTGTGGTGCAACCCCTACCCCCAACCACCAACTCCCTTAGGTCACTTATAAGTCATCTGTGTCTGACGGCAGATGTTGTCGTGATGCATCTATGTCTTTTGGAACGTGCGCACATCATTTGAAGTTAAGAACAGAAAAGTGCATGCCAGAAGACTGTCTCTTCTTAAAATTCCAAAACCATGCTAGAAAAGTGTCGTAAAGAGTTTACTCTAGCAGTAGAGACGTCTGTGTAAAATGTGTTAAGCCTTACACCAAACATTACACCAAATATTTATTATCACTGTTTTCGGTTAGTTTTCACGCCATGCTTCAGCCGCGTGAGCCAATGGCGATCTCAACATAGACGACCACTTGCGCACCGCCCATACAGCATCGACTGTCCGAGAGTACCGACTCTACTGTATGTAGTGTTCCATTGGCCCTCTGTAACGTTTCCGCTGTTCTGTGCAGTTCCAATTATGAAGTGATGTCTGGATGTTCCTAAACTAAAAGTCAGATATTTACATTTTGTCTCACTGGCGATTCCGGACGTCTGTACAGCTGAACAGAGCGGGAAACACGCAATCACCCTCCGACATCGTCGAAAGACTCCGCGGTGGTGTAGGGGTTAGACTGCACGCCCCCCACCTAGGCGAACCGGATTCGCTTCCCCTCGGGGTCGCTCCCGGATTTTCGCACGTGGGGATGGTGCCGGACGATGTCCCTGGTCGGTGTGTTTTCTCGGGGATCTCCCATTTCCCCCACCCTTCCATTCCGGCGTTGCACCACACCCACCTCACTTCGTCCTCGTTGGCTGGCAATACCTCGATGTTAAGAGCCCCCCATATCTCTTCACTCACTCACTCGCCGATTTGCAGGCGGCGGAGTTCTCGTTTGGGGGGGCGGGCATAATGCTTTGCGGCCGTACGGGACCCCACATCTTCCAAGGAGGATCAGTCATTGGTAGAGACCGGAAAAATTCGCGAGTTCAGTGACCCGCAGGCTAGACTCTTTCCTCTTTTGTACGAATATGCCGATATTAAATGCACATTGGCTGTCTGCTGTCACAGTGGAAGGTGGCGATTGGGCCAGCGTTCTCCAGGTGGTGTCAAACGCCGTGTGCACCAATGGTTGAAGTTATATCAGCACACGTGTTATGAATTATATAGCTTGTCTCAAAATGAATCGGCGAATTTCTCAGGTCTCTAGTCACTGGTAATCGCTGTTGTACCGAGATCCTCCTTCGTAACTTGTGTCTTCCCGGGTACGGTGGTCTTGGATGACAACGCTACACCTCGGTACGTACATCGGCTGTCGCCGAGCTGTTGAGTAGAAATATTCGCCGCGTGGATTGGCTCGCATATTCCCTGGACGTAAATCCGATTCAACACTCGTCGAGAGATGCCTGACTGCACGCCGCCAGTAGTTTCCCTCAAAAATGTATAATATTAAAAAAAATCACCATCACCACATTATTTCTTAAACTATATAAAACTAATCAGGATTCATTGCAATCTTTCACTTACCTCGTTCACGAAGACTCTCCGCAGCTTCTGACAGCTAGTGAAGGACACTGCCGCCCACGTCGAATGGAATGTGTTTAGAAAGTGCTGGGAGTCGAAAACGTGTGTGCAGTTTGTTTACAACGTGTCGGACTAGAATTATCTCGAGCGCAGTCGTCTACTGAGAAAGAAGCACTTTCACCTGAGATGCTGGGGAGGAAAGAAGTGTACGTGCGTGCTGACTGATGCCATGTTCTTTTGATACGTGAGTAGTGACTTTATCGTCTCTAGATTAGTGCCGCGGTGACATATCGCATATTTTTTTTTGTCCCCCCCGACTCGTTTCGAACACCCAGACTGCCAGCAATTGTATTATTAAATAAAACGTGCTTTCTAATTGGATTTCGACCCTTCTGTCAGCGCGCGTAAGCCATCCGACGTGCTGGCTGCCGAATTCTCAGATGCATGCCTTTAGTAAAACGGTAGTTAATACGTGGTGTGTGAGCCAGCCTATTGCATTCTCGGATACGAATGAAAAGCCAAAGGCGGGAGTTCGCCGACCACGCCTAATAATCGTCAATGTCTAGGCACCCCAGACGGAAGGCTGCGTTCGCTGACCAATCAGAAAGCGATTTCGGGCACGTGACTTCAGCAGACGACGATCGGAAATCGGGCGGCGTTTATGACCACGTGGGAGAAGCTAATTTATTGTTGCAAGAGACCGGAATATCGTTTCACTACAATGTACTACATCGAAATATAAACATTACGAACTTCGGTGGAATGCGCTTAGGCTAACGCATCCACATCTCGTACTGTGAATAGTATTAAACTTAAACATCATAACCTAACATTATAAAACTACTTAACATACAATAATATCCTAACACTAG
This sequence comes from Clitarchus hookeri, assembly GCA_002778355.1. Classification (NCBI taxonomy): domain Eukaryota; kingdom Metazoa; phylum Arthropoda; class Insecta; order Phasmatodea; family Phasmatidae; genus Clitarchus; species Clitarchus hookeri. The sequence continues at coordinate 50,362 of NQII01004413.1, forward strand.
TGTAAAAATAACCTAAAATCGTAACCTGATATTTTAAAACTAACCTACAATCATAACCTAAACTAATCTACATTGGTAACTTGACGTTTTAACCGACTATAGGTCATCTTTACTTCAATTAAAGCGGCATACGCAATTCTATTCCCCACATTAATCTTGTAATCACTTCAGAGCATTCTACGTTTCTTACTGAACTTATAGAAATCATTATTTAAAAATTGGAAAAAATTACAGAATTTAACTAATAAGTTACATTTACCGTTCCTATAATTTTAATACTGTTCTAGGCAATCCCGAGGGATAATTTATTAAACGAACTGAACTATTCAACATTCTTCTTACTGTGTGCTAACTGCCAATTATGTAAGGACGATATGTAATGAGAAGAATTAATGCTCTGAGGGACTAGTGACACGCTGAAGAACGATTGTGGAGCCTAGTGCTGCAATGTACGTAAACACGACAGAAATACACTTAGCAAATGCATGTATGCATACTTTTAATTGCGAAGCACGTCATATTTTCCAAAATGTTCACTGCGTTCTAAAACATAGTCTCTTCGTCATAAGTATGTGCTTTAACTCAGAATAGTGAGAGATGAGGTTGCCATCTACAACAAAAGCTAGCACATTATTTTAACTGAAATCTTTAAAACAAATAAATTACAATAGGGCCTACTTACTTCAAATATTAGCACAGAAACAGAGGTTACACCCAATCCGTCTTATTTATCGACAATAAATAAATACCGGTGATAATCGGCACCACAACAAAATGGCGTGAACGAATCCGTGAGTGAATGTTTTTGTCCCAGCATTCACCACTAAACTCTGTTCGCAGTTTCTTCACACTTTTTGAATAAAACCTTTGACAAATCGCCCCATGTATGACGTGTTTGGTTGTCTCCTAAATACGCCATGTATCACAAGCGTTTTATACTTCTGTTAACACAAAAGTATCTTATTTTTCGTTAAATTTAAGTTTTACCTATATTTAATTTATATATTATAATATTTCATTTATAATAAGTACGAATAAAAACAGTAAGACAACATCTGTGTTGGTAGCGCCTAGTAAGAAATAGTTATCATGCAAAATATTATTACAACTGAGTGCGCACGAATTCGGTGCGTTGTTCTTTGGTGTAATTTTCTAGGCTTGGTTAAGCTTGGTTTGCACGAGGCGGAGGAATGTCCTGGAAGTAGAACTTTAGCAGGGCTTCATAAAAGTGTGAAAGTAACCGTGAATAGATTATAGGCGTCCTGCCTAGCGCAGTTGACAGCGCCGGTAGGCGGGTTCACGCCTGCTCGTGTTTCAGGGGTCTGAGAACATCGATTCCAATGGACGGCGGGTATTCGGGAGCCGTGAGTCACGCTAAGGCGGGACTAGCCATCCGAGAATCGCACCCCGGGTGCCAACGACGCCTCTGCAGCTGCGATCGGCACTGCGAGAGGAACGGGCCACGAAGCCTGGAAAGCTCGACGACAACCTCATATGGAGCATGAATAGACGATGCACATCCTGCATGGCGGTCACAAGTGATCATATCCCCTAATGCGAACTTGTATTTGTCTTGCCTGCCGCCTGTCACGTGGATGTTCCTGCCTTCTGTCTCGTTGTGCTTGGAACCCACTTTTAAATAAAGGTCCTGTATATTTTTGGATTCCGTGTTTTCTTGGTCAGTGTTGTCCACCTTCCCAATACGCTTACATCTCGAGATGCCCCATTGCTTTAAGTTTTGACTTTTTTAATAACTAAAAACCATATACTTCGTATTTTAGATTGTGAGTTGGTTAGATTTATTATCGCAACGCACAATATACAAAATTATGGAAAAGTTATTCACATAGTTATATCTTATTTACAACATTGTAATACAATTACGTTTACTGTATCGCGTGGATGAATATTACTGTTACAATTTTCTCAAAAGTCAGTGGGCTGAACCAAGGTTTGTTAAGGGATGGAGGTCTTAATTTAATAAAATATTTAATTATAATTTCCTAATTTATTAAAAATAATTGCAAAGACATTTTTGTCATCTCAATATCTCTCATTAAATTGATATCTCTTGTTATTTACAATTAATAAATTTCAATCAGTACAATTTACAATTACCTCAAAGGAATTAATGTAATTAGGTAGCTAAAATCAGTCATAAGACAGTTTATGAAAACCTAATAAATTTTATGTCCATATTTGACAGTTTCCAATAAATTCTGTATCACAAGTCAATACAGTCCCACCTCAGTTTAGTCCGGATCCCACCAGCCCGCAATGTTCTAGAGTTCTCCGAGCGCTCTCATGCACAGTAACCATCACTCGTCGGGTTTCACGCCCTATCGGCCATCACATCACAAATACCTCGTCCGCCCTCGTCTCGCAGTATCCCGTCGACGTCCGTCCTCTTCACCAATGATCCCTCGCAGCACTCGACCACGCCCGGCTACTACACTCAGCAAAATATTTCTACCAAAAGACTGCCGACCCTGGGGCCGCTTTATAGTGTCGTAGGCCATCGCCTAGAAATTTCTCTAAATGCCGCGTTGCGTCAAGGGCCCTAGTTGCCAGAATATTCTTGCGTATCCTCTAAACTCGTCGGCTTCGCCAACAAGGGGAAATAGGAGGGTTTGTGGCGCTGACCAGGCCACCGCTGTCAATCATTTCTCCCCCCCCCCTTTTCTGGTGGGCGGACGACGGGGCAGCGAGCGTGACTGCCTGGGGAAGGGGAGGGTCGAGGTGGGTCACCCCCACAGGGCCGGACCACGCATAGAGATCGCGGCCAGTGCGAGCTACAGCGCGTAACATTACTTTAATTTAGTGCATATCAGCTCACCCACCTTCTGTTGAATCGTCGTCGTAGGCTGGTAGTCATCACGGAAACGGCGGTCGGCTGCGCCCATGGCAGCATCTACTCGTCTCGGTGGTCGGCTGCAGACTGACCACGTTTCCGAATGCGATACGCCTTTAGTGACGATTCTGTACTATACACTTGTCGAGAGGTTTATCTTCCGCCTCGTGGCGAAACTGCTGACAGCTTTTTTTGCTCCTGTAGGCCCATGTTAATGTGTCCTCGGGGCTAGCGATTATTGGCATTCTTTCTCCGCGGCGTTTGCAAATTGTCTTGAATTCAGTGGCGTCGACCTACTGTGTGTTCAGAAAGTACGTCGGTTTAAAGGCAGGCTCACGCTATTGCCCATCATAACAACGTGAAAGAAACTGCCCCGTCCGTTGGCCTTAATTTTAAGCACATCAGTGTACTTTGTGTCGAGCCAGCACAATACATCCGAAAACGCTATGCAAATTTCCAGTGGCTACGATTCGTGGATAGTACTCTCTACTTTCAGTACTTTCAGTGATGTTATTCGTGAACGATGTCTTCCGACATTGCTTACAGGATTACTAAGCTAAGATGTTCACCTCAAATATCTTCCGAACCACTGAAGGTATCGAAATATTGATTTCGAATTCGTAAATGGCAGTACGGGGCTCATAAAACGCCGTTTATATCTGTTCCCACATGTAATTGATCACTAAAATAACGATATAAACTTTGTTCTTTTAACGTGGACATACCCGTTTCTCCCAATAGCATAACATGTCATTAGGCAGCGAGTTCAGTGACGTTATTATTTTGAAAATCCGAGGAGAACTTTTTGAGATATAAGGGGGTTTTCATAGGTGTATGTATTTGACTGTAGTTATGGTGGGAAGGTTGCGTCATCCACTGGGAGATGTTGCTTTGGTGTGTACTGTGACACAGACACGATTGCTCGGTGAATTAATTGTAATCAAGCAACGAACATCAAATTAAACACACGTTTTATTTGTCTGCAACATCAGCAACACCACCAACAAACAACCTTTCACATGCGTTCGACACATGTGATACTGCATCAGTAGCGCGTGTCACCTGTGTAGGAACACTCCGATGGACATCCCAGCGGATGGTGCAATCTAACCCGCCACAGCTACAGTCAAATGCATACACCTGTGAATATCCCCTTATATTAAAAAAAAGTGCTCGTCGGGTTCTCAAAAATTTTGAAATTATTTAATAAACACATTACTGAACTAGCCGCAGAATAACATGCTATTTTGAAAAATGGGTACACACCCATTAAAAATAATAATAATTGGTATCGATATCTCAGTACTTAATCACATCTCATAACAGGCATAGACGGTGTCTTACGAGCCCCGTAGTGGCATTTGCGAATCCTAAATCAAAATTTCGTTACATTCAGCTGTTCGATATATATTTTGGCTGAATAATACTGTATAACAAAGGTGGTATTATTTTATACATGAAAGTAAATGAGCAAAATCTTACACGACTCGAGCACGTGTTATGAATAGTGGTGTTTTATTGCTGTAATTTGTTCAGTGTGTGCTATCGAAAACCCAATTTCGTTATGTAAAATATCTTATAGATCGTGTCTGCCCCTGTTTTTTTAGCACGGCTTAAGACCATTCGGATGTTTGGGGATTGTCTCCCAATCGGCTGTTTGCGCATGGTGGTTTCTCCAATTGGTTTTCCATCGCCATAGAATCCTTTGATATGAGCTACTTTTATCCCCAGCTAACGTGCCCAAGAAGAAAAAGAATTAATATACCGCTGTTAGAATGTATGCTCGATGTTACGAGTTGTGGTCAGGCCCTTAGCTGAGCGGCCTCCATGATCACACCCTCACTTATTTATCCAGGACCCGGGCCGTGACCGCTGAAATTAGTTAAGAAATCGCAAACCACAGAAACCCCCTCCACCGGCCAGTAAACGGGGACAACGCAGCCGATATAGGACCCGTCCGTGGGTGGTGTCTTTTGTCGTCGGGCCATTGGAACGAGAAGACCACTGAAGATGGGTGTGTCCGGCCGTCGACTTGCGCCATCTTAATCAGCCTCCGGAATCATGAACAAGGTGGGAACACTCCAATTAGGCTTTACTCAGAACGTGGCTGGTTAAATCTTAATAAAATAATATCATTTAATATTTCAGTATATTAGTATAGCTCCCCCCGTTCATATTCAATCATATTTATATTGAAATAATATTGTACAACCTTGATGTTAAATAAACCTCTTTTATATACTGTTCATTACATAACTCTTATCAATAACTTTTTACTCCTCTATATCCCCGTTAAGGATAAATATCAACAAAACGGACATGTACAGAAGACAAAAATCTGTTTTCCGGCCGCCAGCGATGTCGAAGATGTGATGTTTTACCGGATTCCCGACATTCACGGTACACTCGTGAAATGGTCGTACGCGAACATCCAAATGTTATCGCTACCTCGGAGATGCTGTGTCCCATCTCTCGTGCGCCGACTATAACACCACGTTCAAACTCACTTAAATCTTGATAACCTGCCATTGTAGCAGTAGTAACCGATCTGGCTGCCGACCGCATCGCGTTACTCTGATTGGTTCCATGCCACAGTTATTTGCATACGCACGCCTATACCGGTTTTGTTTGGCTCTTCAGTGTATTTCAATCACAGCTTTCTTATATAGTCAATCGCTAGTTGCGTAGACACGCAAATAATGTCTATTAACTTGTGTTTTATACATCGGTTTACGAGCACTGTGTAAAATGATGATCATTGGCTTTCGGGCCAAGGGGGGTAGAATTTTGGAAACAGCTACGTTTGTGAACGGTGTACGTGCCTCTGTGATGTGGACGAATTGCACCATTGAGAATAACCATCGTGGAAACTGCGGAGCTCCACGCGCCATTGATGTCCGAAGTGAACGTCGACTACGACGGTGCGTGAAGACCAACCGACAGGCTACAGTGGAACAGCTCACCGTCCAAATGAACCAAGGGGCATCCAGACACGCGTCTACCGCAACAGTTCAGTGAACCCTTCTGCGAATGGGGCTCCGGAGTAGACGGAGGGTGGCTGCACCCATCCTAACACAGGTGCATCGACGACAACAACTGGAATTTACTCGACGGTATGACGACTCGACCGCTGCTGATTGGCGATGGGTAGCCTTCTCCGACGAGTCACAGTTTCAGCTGCATAGAACGGACGAACGTGGGCGTGTCCGGCGAGAAACTTCGTAGAACCGACACCCTGCATATCAATTATTTTACAAATTATATGTCGATATTTGACAGTGCCAATATTTACACTGAAGTCAATATCACAATGTTATTCACTTCAGTTTAGTCTAGGTCCTACCAGTCCGTAACGTTCTAGAGTTCTCCAAGCGCCCTCACACACAACTATCCAAATTTACGCAGGAGGCTCTCTCTTCCTGACTGCGAGAAGTGCTAACTTCGTTACATGCGTGTTCGTACTGCGAGTCCCTCTGTACCTCAGTGACGCAAAGCTGAGTTTCTTCTTCGGCCGTCGTTATACGACGTTTCCCTCGTTATAGGTAGCCGAGGAACAGGGCACTCTCTGTTCTTTTCACTCATAATGGGTTCTTTATTTCACTTCTTCTTTGTGCAGCTCTCTCTCCTCGCTTGCTCGCGCCGCCTGGTTGGTTCGCAGTCTTCCCACACGACTTGTTTCTCCCGCTGTCATTTCCACCGCCGCCTTTGAAGTCGTCTGCCCTTTCATCCTCATCGCGTGCCCGCGCCGCTCCGGCCTTTCAAGAAAGCCGACTCGAGAGGTTCTGGGTTCCCGCCTCGTCTGGAGCTACGCACGCGACAGCAGAACAAAATATCCCAGCTAAAATTAACGGCTGCCTTTTTTTCTGACCACCGTAATGTAGAAGTATGGTGGTCCCCGACTGAGCATTGCACCTGACTGTACCATATTCGGTACTCATTAAAAATTAGTGCACACACTACCAAAATTGTCAGAAAATTAAAATAAATGTATACATTTTTGTTATGATTTACTTAGTGAAATATTAAAAATTTTACTTAATAACAGTCTATTTTTAATTACAATTTAAGCGAATTTCCATTTTGAATGCTTTAGAAATCATATTTTGTTAAAATAACCTTCCTCAGGCAAGACCATCATAATACTCTGTTTTCATATAATTAAACATTAGTAATCATTTTTACAAATATCTTTTACAATTGATCTTATGGGTCATCCACGTTCATTAAAGCCACAAAATGTATTACTCTTTTATCACCAAAATAAACGCAAGTATATAAAATCATTTATCAAACATATTTTTTATAAAAATATTAATAAAAATATGTTTACATACAATTAAAATAACTATTATGATTGCTCTACTACAAGAAGATTTTCTTGCAAAATGTGCTTTATCAAGCCCCCAGAATGGTGGTATGTCCAAATGTTTGTTAAAAATAATTTTTTTATATATATTAAAAATATTAAATAGATAACGTTAGCAAAATACGTTACAATGTAAAAAAAATGTGTATTCTTCTATTACACGCAACTTAAATCAACCAAAGTAGACTACATAAAACGAGCCAAAAACCTAAATAAATGTTTTTATCATCAGTTCCCGTATGTTAGCTTGTTCAATTGTGTGAACATAAATTCATAAACTATTATAGACACCTTAACATTTATGGTAAACAAATTCCGTGACTCCTTCATGTAGGTTTGTGTTAGTACTCTGCTCGTCGGCGCACATATTAAATGTAACTTTCAAGGAAGTGAAAAATTTTTTTTTTAGAAAATAACAGAAAATATAGTCTGGTAATTGAGAAGAAATAAACTGTCTTAAAAAAAACACGTTGAAGCTCTGCTCTCGAATCAGGCCGCAAGGAAGAACACTGAAACTTTCTGTAAATGAAACTGACCTAGCCTTGCAGAATCACAGACTCTTGTAGATTCACAATATTGAAGCTCGAAAACATTATTTGTTCACGAGTAGCACTTGTGTGGACAACAGCAGAGCTTTTGAGTTGATGCAAAGATTCATAAGACTACATACGTAGATAGTCTGTGTAATTCCACCCAACTCAAAGTCTGGTGCAGGGCTTAATCGCTATAACTGGCCTGGAAATTATCGCCAAATAATTTTGGCAGTTGCTCCTAACCTAAATGAAATGCGCCGTGACTGAACGCCGAAGTTATGTTTCACATAAAATACTCTCTTAATTATCTTAATTTGTATAAGCTCTCCATGGTCAATTGAGCAGAAAGCTCTAAGGATCTACTTATCTGCTTATTTTGTATATTTCCGCCACGTGCAAAATTAACGTTGCCCTTACACTTTACTCATGTGTTGATCTAGTGAAACGGAAGAATTGTTATGAACATAAGTATGTCACTGATACGTCAATCCCCATTCTTACATGCACAAAACGAACAGAATCTCAATTAAACAATTACAGCGTCCTCAAATTTGAAAATCACATCGTCAATGCTGAACTAAATTGTTTAGGGCGTACACAGGTTCGTGAGCGATGGTGGTCTTAATCAAACAAAAGGACTAGATTTTTTTATCTCCTAATTTATTTACAAGGCTATAAAATAAACATATTACTCCCAAAATTCAGCTGCCTGTCCCTACTATTAACACTTACTGTTTTTACCCTTGAGCGTGATTTTTACTCTTCACCTAGTCACAGTTAGTCTTAAACAGTGTCCTTGTAATCCACGGCCAACGTAATATTCATTGATGAATGAGACATTTTCTATAAAAACATGTTTACTATTCTATAGTTACGTCATCCAAATGTCCGTAATTTCGGAAACAAGTCCCGTTTTCTTATAGTCCAACATATCAGCTCCGTTCCTTGCTCTCCAGAAAGTCGCGCACTCCATAGCTCTCGCACTACACTCGCTGGTGACAGAGACGTCACCCGTCATCTCCCGGCTCGACCACTGTGCACCCACTCCGCACTAATGGCCGTGCAACACTGCCGACAACAATCCAGGCGGAGGCCTTAGTCTGAGACGACCTGGCCCAGAACGTTCTTCGCTCTTCGAGTCGCGCCGAGGGAGGTGACGACCAGAAAATGCATGCAATGGCTCCCAAGTTGCGAACTCTTCTAGCAGGCGGGAGTGACGTCAGCCCTGCAGACTAAGTGCGTCGTTGCGACTGGACCTCGCCCTCTTCTCCTCCGGCCACAGATGGCAGCATCGTCTTGCGAAGAGAGAAACGTTGAACCTTCCCGTTTGCCGCTTGCAGATAGGGGACCCGCTTCCCCTAATCAACTTGACTAATGCGTCAGCCTGCTCGGCTCATACAGCCGCTGCACTTATAGGCATTTCTCGGTAAACTGAGCACTTTTGAAAGCCCTCTCGTTTGGAATAATAGTCAATAAATATATTTTATTTTATCCTTAGACGCTTACTTCCGAGTGCGGTGGAATATACACACTGTGTTTATTACTTACAAGGCAATATTTATTTTAAAAGTTTCATAATTTTCGCTATGCTCTCTCGTGTGGAGAAAGAAGTTCTGGGTTATTTGCTTTTAAAGAAAATGCTTTTATTGATCGAAAATGGATAAGCCATGACGTTGGGTTTTGCAGAGGATTAACTGTCATGTAATTATTCATTACAAACAAGAATTGATTATTCTCTTAGACAACATCCTCATGGCTTTTAACAATGAAGTCTTTAGAGCCGCTTCGCAGGAGAGTAAGGTAATGTGTGTGTCTCATTTGATTTACTTTTTCCATTAATAACAAACATTTTGGATAACTGCTATGTGCAGTGTAGCACAATCAGGATAAATTATCTCGTGTGGTATAGATATCAGTGTAGATTTTTTTTCTCGTCTCCATCGTTTATTTTCCCCTGCCCCGCTTAAAAAGTTCAGTTTTAACTTATTTGCTAATTGATATAGTCTCGGCAGTAGTCGGTATCGGTGGTAGTTAGTCTCGGTAGGGGTCCAAGTGTGTAAATTCGTGTATGCTTTTTGGTGATATAAACCAATGACGATATGGAATCGGGTACGTTGCGTACGAGTTCATGGATACCTTCACTGAATATGTAAAATAATACAATGCTAATGTGCCAAGATATTTAGTACTGGTCCAAACCTGAGATCTATGTTCTAGATGTTTACCATAACCGATATGTCCGCCAATCCTCTGGTCTACCCCTGCGACCCTTTATATAGTGGATTTCCAGACACATCATGGTTGAACGGAAACAGGATGATGCACAGATACACTATCCTCGTCAGTTCATTGCTCCTCGCCCCAATGTCTAGATGATTTAATACGGAAATTTATGTTGCATATTACGGTTTTTTTTATTTGGTATGTAAAGTATTGTTTGTTTTATTTGAAGTGTAGTACTGTGTATAAAGGATAGTTTTTATTTATTATAATTGCAGTATGCTGAATTTTATTGAAATGGGAACGAATGGGCGTTTTGGCATTGCCGATTGTATATGCGCGCACGATGTGAGGTGTTCTTGAAGAAGGTTGGTTCTGTAGTGGAACTCTTCTGGTGATCGTGGTGCTGTCTATCGGTGGAGTTTGCAAGTGTGTGGGATTGTCTACCTCCTCCTACGCCCTCCCTGATGGGTGTTCCTTAGTTGGGTGGGCCTCACAGCTTCAACGATCGTTAGAACAAAATGCAGTCCCACTCTTATGCAAACACACTTATACACAAATATATTTTACTCACTTAACACTGCAGCTAGAAATGTAATAGGGTATTGACTTATACGTCAAATATATCTTTACGAACCCGCTTTACGAGTGTGTGTCTCCAAAGACGTAATTTTCAGTTGTGCATCACTTACGAATATTAAAAGGGAATAAAAGTTTGGTTACTGTAGCTTCGGTGTTTGGAAGGTGTTTGTAAACTATGCTTATAAGATGGGTTTAAGGTGTATTTGCCTTGTTGTGCTACTTGTCATCGGGGCGATGCTTATGATATTGTGGCTATGGCTTTGGTGGATAGATGATGGTGGCTTACTACGGTTATATGGGACGAGGTCTTCAGTCATAATTGCTCCTCCACCCTGTTCGTCGCCAGGAGTGGTGCCTATGTTATGGATTTGGCTAGTATAGATTCAATAAATGGGAAATGTTGAGCAAGTATATTTATAAGAGGGCTTAAGGTGTACTTGACCTTGCAGGCATGTTCGTCATTAGGGGTGATGTCTACGATATGAATTTGGTGGTTGTATCTTAAAACATTCGGAAATGATAGACAACTATGTTTATAAGAATTTATAAGGTGTGCTTGATCCTTCAACCCTGTTGAGGACTTAATGTGTGCTTCATCCTGCGGTTCTGTTTATTATCAGGGTTGATGTCTATGTTGAAGATGGTGGACATATAACACAAATATTTTAGCGATTTACACCTCAGTTGCGAGTGAGCAGTGGTCGGAGTAGGATGTGCACTTAGTATGTAACTACTCTCTCGGTACATTACTTAGTCTTGGTACTTTTATTACTCTCTGTATGTTATTATTATCGGTACGTGTACTTATTCATTATGCAATTACTCATTATTTAACTATTCATTATGCGATTTTTCGTTATTTTTTAATTGTACCTAATTAGCTTCTATGGGTGTCGAACCAAGGAGCACCTCACCTCCCCTCTACCTTCCTTTTCAGTTGTTTCGGCAGCTGATGGCTGGACATGGTACTTAGTGTGTAATTACTCTCTCAGTACATGTACTTAGACTTGTTACATGTACTTACTCTCTGTACATATACTTATTCTGTATGCAATTGCTCATAACACATCAATTATTCCTAATTACAATTACCCCTTATTTAGTGTTACTTGCCTTCGACAGGTCTCGAACCAAGGAGATAAGTTTCCCATGTTGAACAGTGCCTCCAATTAGTGTGATTCTCTCCAGAGGCCGTTCCCAGGTTATTCATATGCACTGCGACTGTTGGTGCTTCCTAGCGTGCCAGAACGTACTCGCTTCCCCTACTCGTATTCTCCTGGCTACAGGAGCCAAGCCGTCCAGCTGGCTGTGCTTTGTTTAACAAGGCACTACGCCCTTACTGGTTGCAGACACGCGGGTCATCTTACAACCGCACCCCCCCCCCCCCCCCCCCCCCCCCNGTAATGTAAATATTGCTCTACACCCTTCCCGCAACACCGCTCACTCAACTACAGTCACCCCCAAGTAGTATTCATTCTTCTGTACACAAATGCCTTGTGTTCTGCGACATTCGTCCTTTACTTTTTTTTTTTTTTTCACCCTTCCCTTCAATTAGCTCTTTTGCTCTCACAGCTCTTGCAATTGCGCTTAGGAGTTAATAGTCCTGATTTATTTTTCATTCGTTTGCGCGGTATCGCAGATCTCATTTAAAAAAAATTCTGAGAATACGACTTTTTGCCAATAAAAGGTAAAAATAAATTACCTTAACATAAATTGTTTACTTTCATCGTATTTAGTTAATTCAAAGAAAAAAAATATCGTAAATATGGTTTTTAAAAAAATAATGGAATTTTTAGAGCTCGCCTACGCAGTTTGTAAGAGAAAAATACCATCACAGGACGTAGTTAGTCTGTGGGCTTTCAACGCGTTTAATAAAGTCGCACTGTCACAGATCTGACTTGCGTGGTATAGAGCACCGACGGTTCCTTGCGCGTAGAGGCGATGAGGCTCTGGGTGTGTGTGTTAATGTCGCCCGTATCGTTCCTTGCTTCCGTACCTCGAACGCATGAAAAAAAAACTCTCGGTACTACTTCTTTTCGATTTATCAGTGTATATATACGTATACACACATCTGGTAAGACAGATAACATAATTCTATCGATTTAAGGATGCCGCTACTGTTTCTTTGCCATTACTGTAATTAGTTTGTGGTTACGCTGGGTTCACATGTAGCTCCGACGAGTACTACACAATAGAAACGGTAACGACACAGGAAGAACATTTTCAGTGTGACTGCTTTACAACAGTCTGCACCACGGTTAGGATTTTTCGGTGCCATTTACGAGAAGCTGAAGGACTAAACTAGTTTCAAAAGTGGTTGGCAGACGGGGAATTCGAATCATACGGTGCTTGTAAAGAGTGCAGATATTACGACACTGCACTACAATTTATGAATGTTAATTTTGTGAGTTTAATCCGGTAAGTAGCGAATAATTCTTCCCTTTTAAGGTATAAATTTTTCCACGACGGGAAGTTAGTCGAACTGATTAATTTTTCAATTTTGTACGCCACGTGTGTTAAACTGCACGACTCGGAACTATATAAATCGTATCGGGCGACCGGGTTTGTTGCGTTGATGTCAGAATGTCTTGCGTTTGATTGGCTGTTCGGTGTCGATATTGTCGTGTCGCATGTGTCGTGCTGGTCGGAGCTAGTTACTGCAGCATTAATTGAACACTTTCGTAGTGGTAAATTATAAATAGAGCTTATAGTCTATTCGCGGTTTTTTTTTACACTTCTTGAATCAAACCTTTGAAAAATGACCCCATGTATGACGTGTTGGTTGTTTCCTAAATATGCCACTTATTATGTCACTTATGAGTGTGCTTACATAAAATTACCTTAGTTTTGGTTAAATTACATTTTTTATATATTGTATCAATAAAATATAATATTTAATATATATATTAATATGGAAAAAAACAGGGAGAAAATAGGTGTGTTGGTAATGCCTAGTAATAAACAGTTCTTATGCAAACTAATATTACATTAAGTGCGCACGAATCCGGGGCGTTGTCCCGTTGGTGTAGTTTTCTATACTTAGTGAATCTCTGTTTGCGTGAGGCGGAGGAATATCCTGGAAGTAGAACTTAAAGAGGGCCTCAGAAAAGTTGGAAGCAACCGTGAACGGTAGACTTTACCTACCGTTAAACGAGGCGAATTCTCGCCCCTTTCACGCTCGTCGGACGACCCACTGACGCACGGGACTCCAGGCTAATCCTGCATCCCCACCGCATCTTTCCTCTTCCTCCGCCAAGGAGGAATAAATAGAGGTGAAAGAGCGAGGGAGCGAGCGAGGGAGCGAGCGTTGCGGCGATGCCTGACTGGAGCGGACGAGTAATTGGTTGGCTGCCCGCGGGTTGATTGCGGGCTCCCCGCGCCGGGCCAAATGAGAGCCTCCCCGCGTCTTTATGAATGAGTGTTGACCTCCTTATTACGCGCGCGCACGACGTTTATTAAACCCTTCCTCGCCAGACGCCATTACCTCCCCTCGCGGCCCCACATCAATACCGCGCTATGCTCCCACCGGTGAGGCAACGACGCGCGGCAGTTGTGCTCGCACGCCACACAAGGTATCGATCATTCAGTCGCGTTATAGCCTATTAGCAGTACCTTCACGCTTTCGAAATCAAACCTTTGAGAAAATCACTCCCGTGCATGACGTTATTGCTTGTTATATCACAAGCGTTTTATACTTCTGTTAACATAAAGGCATTTTTTTTCCCTTAAATCGAACTACTACTTATATTTTATGTATAGATTGTAATATTTAAATTACCACCAATAAGAATAAAACAGGGGGAAAATATATGTGTGTTGATAATGCCTAGTAGGAAATAGTTCTTATGCAAAATATAATTAAACTGAGTTCGCACGAATGCTGTGCGTTGTCCCTTTGGTGACATTTTTAGACTCAGTCAAGCTTTGTTTGCACGAGGCGGAGGAATAACCTGAAAGTAGAACTTTAGCAAGGGTTCAGAAAAGTTGGAAGTAACCATAAATGCACCATACTTGCAATACCATAAAGCGGGGGTTTTTTTTTTTTTAACCACAGTGGTAAAACATCTTCATTTTATGGAGAAGAAACGCCTATTGGCGCCCCTCTTGGGAAGGGGGGGGGCAATCGTTTAGATATACACCTTAACTTAAGACAATTTTGCTTATCTTATACATTTTATTCTGCTGCTATCAAAACCTTAATTACATGCTGCATAAAAGAAAGAGCAAAGACCATGCCCCAGAAGCGAAAATGTTCATTGGTTGTTCGGCAATTGTTAGGCATAATTTTAAGGGGTGGTAAGGCACTCTGGAGTAAACATTTTGATGTAAGGAACATGCGTTCGGAAAGGCACCCTTAAAGAGACACAGGCGTCAAATGATGCGTGCTCTATTTGATTTCGGCTTGCTGTCTGGGACAATCACGTGCAAGTCGAGCGGAGTACACAAGTGCGGTGCGGGGTGACAGCAGGCGACACCCCCCCCTCCAATTTGTCATCAGTGATGAATTGAGAGCAGTGTGTGCAAGTGAGGTTATGGAGCTGTACGATGTCACGAGTTGTGGTCAGGCCCTTAGCTGAGCGGCCTGCCTGATCCCACCTTCCCTTATTTATCCAGGACACGGGCCGTGGTCGCTGAAATTAGTTACGAAATCGCAAACCACAGAAACCCCCTCCACCGGCCAGTAAACGGGGACAACGCAGCCGATGTAGGAAAGTGTAGTCCGTGGGCGGTGTCTTTTGTCGTCGGGCCATTGGAACGAGAAGACCTCTGAAGATGGATGTATTCGGCCGTCGACTTGCGTCATATTAATCAGCCTCCGGAAACAAAAACAAGGTGAGGACTCTCCAATTAGACCTTACTCAGAACGCGGTTGGTTAAATCTTTATAAAAGAACTAGCGAACCGGCCCGGCTTCGTCCGAGTACAATTGAGTTTTACAGTGATACAATAATAAATAAATTTGAAAAGACAATTAATTTATGTGAAAACAGAATTATAAAATTATACCATGTTGGCCTAGGTTTTTAACTGATTACGGCGACCCAAAAGGAAGGAAATATTTTTAACCCGATAGCCAAGAAGTAGGGTATTGTTTTTGGAGTGTATCTATGCAACTATTGCGTAGTTACCACATTTCCGTTTTCCAGCATCGATGTATGAAAATCAAAACGTGAGTTTCATCAAGTTGTAGCTTTAGAAAAAAGCGTACCTAGGTACACTGGAGAGCCAAAAAAACTGGCATAGGCGTGCGTACACAAATAACAGAGGTATGGAACCAATCAGAGTAACGCGATGCGGTCGGCAGCGCCTATATAAGATAACAAGCGTCTGGCAAAGTTACTATATCGGTTACTGCTGCTACAATGACAGGTTATCAAGATGGTGTTAACGTGGTGTTATAGTCGGCGCAGGAGAGATGGGACATAGCATCTCCAAGGTAGCGATAAAATTTGGATTTTCGCGTACGACCATTTCACGAGTGTACCGTGAATATCGGGAATCCGGTAAAACATCACATATTCGACATCGCTGCGGCCGGAAAAAGATCGTGAACGAACGGGACAAACGACGACTGATGAGAATCATTAAACGTGACAGACGTGCAACCCTTTCTCAAATTGGCGCAGATTTCAATGCTGGGGCATCAACAAGTGCCAGCGTGCGAACTATTCAACGGACCATCATTGATATGGGCTTTCGGAGCCGAAGGCCCATTCGTGTACCGTTGTTGACTGCACGACACAAAGCTTTACGACTCACCTGGGTCCGCCAACACCGCCATTGGACCGTTGATGACTGAAAACACGTTGCCTGGTCTGAAGAGCCTCGTTTCCAGTTGTATCGGGCGGATGGATGTGTACGGGTATGGAGACATCCTCGTGAATCCATGGACCCTACATGTCAACAGGGGACTGTTCAAGCTGGTGGAGGCTCTGTCATGGTATGGGGCGTGTGCAGTTGGCGTGAAATGGGACCCCTGATACGTCTAGATACGACTCTGACAGGTGACAGATACGTAAGCATCCTGTCCGATCACCTGCACCCATTCATGTCCATTGTGCATTCCGACGGACGTGGACAATTCCAGCAGGACAATGCGACACCCCACACGTCGAGAGTTGCTACCGAGTGGCTCCAGGAACACTCTTCTGACTTTAGACACTTCCATTGGCCACCTAAATCACCAGACATGAACATTATTGAGCATATCTGGGATGCCTTGCAACGTGCTGTTCAGAAGAGAGCTCCACCGCCTCGCCCTCCTATGGATTTGTAGACTGCCCTACAGGATTCATGGTGTGAATTGCCTCCTGCATACCTTCAGACATTAGTCGAGTCCATGGCACGTCGTCTTGCGGCACTTCTGCGTGCTCGGGGGGCCCTACACGATATTAGGCAGGTGTGCCAGTTTTTTTGGCTCTTCAGTGTATTACTTTTTGCGCTTGGCTGAGGGATCTTAATCGATGAACAAAGTTAAGCAACATTCCCAGCGGCACACATTTGGATGGGTGACCGTTTACTGGCATACCATCTGAGCGCTTCCAGGCTGCGGAGAGCACGTTAAATATTCGGTCCCGGTTTTTATCGATTGATAGCAGTCGTTAAGCCATTTCAGAGGTCCGTGGGTGGCCTGATAAACTCTGACACCAGAGGAAAAAAATATTTCGGTCACATTCCCAGCTGTTGCAGAATTACATTTTGTTGTTATTCCACAGGAACCGTGCAATTTTATGGAATAAAAAGTATCCTATGTTCTATTCAAGGACCTAAAGTACCTACATACGAAATTTCATCCAAATCCGTTAAGCCGTTATGGAGCTGAGTGGTAACCAACACACAAACACAGACTTTGGCATTTATAATATTAGTAGGATATAATTTAATATTTCAGTACATTTGTATAGCTCCTCTCGTTCACATTCAGTCATATTTATATTGAAATAATATTGTACAACCTTAATGTTAAATAAACATACTTTATATGGTGTTTATTTTAAACTCTTAACAATAACTTGTTACGCCCCTATATTCCCGTTAAGGATAAATATCAACAAAATGTCAAAATCGTAACACTTTTCCCGAATTAGCGGACATGGTGTAGCCTATGCTTATTGTGTTTACGGGGAAGGCGCGGGAGTTGCAGTAGAGGGATCTCGAATCTACACCGAGCGTTATCTCCGACAGGCGGCAACAAGTCAAACAGAGCAGCTTTAACCAAAACAGCATAACGCTGGGGCGAGGAGACGTGTTCGGACACTCGGCTTTGAGGAAGTAATTCTCGATCAGGTGGCAGCATAACTCAACACAAGCACCCGTGGGGCCGCAGTGGCTGAGCGGGTTATCATGCTTGCCTACCACCAAGGCGAACCGGGCACAATACCCGGCCAGGTCACTCCCGAACTTTCGCATGTGGGAATCGCGCCGGACAATGACGTTGGTCGGCCGTTTCCCCGGCCCTTTCATTCCGACGGTGCTCCATACTCACTTCGATCACCCACAACGGCTCTCAAGACCTCGTTGTTAAGAGCCGCAAGTAGATAGTATGGGGACTTTGGCACATCGGTACTTGGAACCGGAGCGCTGGAGCTGTAAATGCTCTGTCATTCCGGTCGGCCAGCGGCCATAATTGATCAATTTGACCTTGACCTTTGATCTTGACCCTGATGGATTTTGACCTTAACCCCGGTGACCTTTGATCTTGTAAACCTCCCACCCCAATCCAAAAAAATTCATTAAAAAAATTTAAATTACAAAAAAATTTTTAAAAATTTATTATTACAGATTATAAACAAAAATATTATTTTAAAAACTTATGATTTTGGAGGTCCCCCTCCCCTCATCCAGGGTCGTGCCCAGCAGACGACTGACCCTCGTCAATTGCTATTGGCTGTTTAGTCGGCAGGCCTCCATCCCTACCACTCCCCCAATCCAATATATTTAATTGCCCAATTACCCCACCCTAACCTCTAATTACTCGTTTTCGTTCGACCAATTAATCGGGTTCGCTCCACCCCCTTCCAATATATTTAATTGCCCAATTACTCCAACCCCTCCACCCCCTCACCATTGTTCATTCCGTCGTATGCAGCTAACTCGGTTTTTTCATTCGTCTTTGTTTATTTATTGCTGGAGGTGGCTATCTTGGATTTAATATTTTTACATTTTCAACATATAGATGGCGCTAGTGTATTAATTACCGATTTCGTCACCAGGTGAGCTGCCTATTTAGCCACCAGGCAGCAGCTATATTTGTTAATGTTTTTAAAGTACGCGTGGTGCTGTCGGCACCCTCCATATTGGATTCTATTTTCAGCACATAGGTGGCGTTAATTTCTCGATTTCACTGCCAGGCGAGATGCCGGTACCCGCTCAGTCTGTCGATTCAGTAGCAAAGTGAGCTTTTGGCACTAAAATACTATTAAGGCAAAAGAGTACTTAAAGAAGTAGATACTAGTCCCATTACAGAAGTAAACGAGAGGCACGTGCAGTCGTAATCTAAACTCACGCACACGGCCAGCCGCGCTGCACCGGGAGTTGAATTAGACTTTGCCCTAGCGCACTGACCGCCGGGGGGAGGCTTGTCTCTCCAGCAGCTTGTTTTATGTCTCACATAAGTCAACTTTAATTCGTAGGATAATAAACACAGATATCTGCATGCACAAGTAAACACCAGGGGAGACCCATATTCAGGGGGACCCGGGTTAGATTCTCTACTCGTCCGATCCGAATTAGGTTTTTTAAAAATCACTCCAGGTGAATGCCGGTATGGTGTCTTATCCGAGTCCTTACTTGTTCCCGTTTGCTCTAGCAACTCGCTCCGTCTTAATATAGTATAAAATTTACTTTTATTATTATTTTAGCTTGCACACCACCCAGAAAATGTAAGCTCATGCTACTATTTTACGAGAATCGAGTAGACAGTCACGAATAAAACATATTTACATAAGTTCTTATAAGGTTGCGCTATTTTCTCTCGCATCGAATATGCAACATCGGACTTTCAGAATCACGAGTCATCCTCTTTTCGAGAAATACAAACTTAAAATAAAATAACACAAAATCGTAATATGTAATGCAGCCAAATATGCACGTATTAACTTATAATAATTAAAACTAAATCGCAACACGTAATGCATGGAAATATGGACGTATTAAATGTTGCAAAAAGTAGCTATATTGAGCGCAAAGATTTATTTGGTATCAGCAATTCCTTGCATTTTTCAGGCACAACAAAATACCATGTTGCATTTTACAGGTATTTAAAGCTACTATTTTGCACCCGATTGTTTGTTGGCCAGTTTGATAATGCTAGGGATATATACCGAATCAGGACATTATTATTCTCTTCGTAACCAAACGAA